>VOPJ01007493.1:0-91409 GCA_014673585.1 Semibalanus balanoides
AGTTTCCGAGATAATGGCAATGTTTCCTGAAAATATAATGTTTAGACAAATGTGTATTTTGATGACGTCATTTTGACCTTGAAGATAGTAACCCAAGGTCACCAAAGTTTCACAAAATAGAGTTCATTGTCGACCTAGATCACACACCAAGTTTCATGTTTCTCTAGCTCTTATGGCAGCGGAGATCGAAGGGGGGCCGAATCAAGCCCCCCCCCGACAGATTCGTATACTTTTCATCCCTCCAGGAATAGGGTTAAGACTTATAAAATTAGCATTGGAGCCCTACCAATCATTTTTAGAAGACATCGCCTTTGTCATTGCGGCTTGCAATGTTTTAAGGCCTGCGGCGGCCCGCCTATCAGCTAGAGGTGCCAGCAAGGGCGGCGCCAAAGGCGGGACGGGGGGGGGCGTCCCCCCAACATTCTCGGTTTTTAACATTCAGCCTATTGACGTTGCATGGAAAGAATCGACTTCAAAATGCTTCTGTCCCCCCCCCCCTACTTTCGGAAGGTGGCGCCGCCCTTGGGTGCCACTTTTCAGACTTGTGACCACCCGACCCGACCTGCAAACCCCCTTCAACTGCCCAACATTACGCATGAGCATAAATAGACTGCCAGCTACCCGCATGTAACCACAAATAATTTGTTGTATCACTATGTCTGTCATTTATTCACTCATTTATCAATACTGAGCTGTTTTGTGTTGATCACTTCTCAGTTTTCACTGAGGACTGCCAACATGTGTTCAAGCACCCAAATTTCCATCAAAACCCCTGTTTTTTGTGCTTTAATTTATGAAAATTTTACTACCCGCCAACTATCCACTTCATCAAAGTAATCGCTTGTGCTACCCGCTACTACCCACGTCACCACGTGGGTAGAAACTACCCACATATGTTGGGTAATGATAGAAAAGTGGCACCTCTAGGTCTAGGGCGGGCCAGCCAGCCGCCGCTCCGGCCGGCGGTTCCCCGGGCGCCGCGGACGGGAGTCGAGGCTACTAAATACTAAAGCCTTAACGAGCGATGAAGGTAGGTCGTTTTAAAAGCCCTGTTTAGTTAATTATAAGAGCTATATTGACAATATTAAGCAATTCTTAAAAAAGAAAGAAACGTGTTCCATGAAGCTCTGGGCGGAATAAGCCCAAACAACAACCACGGACCGAAAATGTTATGGTTCTGAGTTCTGTGTGGTCCATTCAGTGAACATCAAACTAATTTTTTCCTTTTTTAGATTTAAGAGCTGCATAATTATTTGAGAAAACAAATAATATTGTAGAGCTGCCGGATAAATTATATATAGGTGCGACTAGCATGAAAGGTGATCATTTGCTAAGGTGTAGTACCTACTTGCCTGTCAAAATTTCACCAATGGGTAAATATTTGTCTTGTAAGAGCACCATGACACCACCCGGCGGCGGACGTTGGAAGTGGCGCAAAGAACGTATTGAATGCTTGCACAAAAAATCACGCTTCTTATTTTATAGTGTATGCATTTTTGAAAAAGAAAACCAATCTTTGGATATTTCTACCTGTGCCACAGGTCCTGTGGTTTTGTACCCGAGCGACCTATTGTCATTTCTGAGCTGGACAAAATTACTTCTGGCAATTTGACCAGGCAAAAGTTTTTTACCGGTTTATGCTAACCCGGATAAAATTCAAATGGGAAAGGGCCTATGTTACGTGATTCATTCATGTGAAAGCTAACCATATCCTTTTTTACGTAAAAACGCATGACACATGTACACCTTTTCGTTTATTTGACACATAACAATAAGCACATGATAATCACAATAATAAGTACACTGCGAACCGTGTGGTGTGATAGTCTTAGTGTTAAGTGATGGATATGAAGACACAGTTTCCCTGGAGCCTGGATGGGTCGGGTTGGGTCGGAGGTCATAGGGTCTAGGAGTGGTAATTGGTATAGTTGGTATACGTTGACCGGCCGCTTCTTGAGTGCTTGGTGGCTGGCCTGGCCAGCGGCGACAGGCCAATCGTCGCATCAATTAACTCCAAGGCCAGGATGAATTGATCCGTGGTTCACTGGTAGCTGAGGAGCTTTACATGCAGGTTCCTGAAAATAGAAAAGTAGTTTAGGCTAGACAATCCTTGAAAGGATAATCTGTTGACCTTTAATACGCCGCTCAACGTTACACTCGTCGGTCGTAACATCTTCAACACAATACCACTGACAAAAGGTGACCTGCCTCATTCCCCATAACTACATCTCCGCTGTCCGTGACGGTGACAGGGTCAACATACACATTAGGACAAATCATGCAAAAAGAGAGCAAAATTTTGAAGAGAGCAAAAATCTATCTTGGACCCCAAAAAGGACCAGAAAACGACCAAAAATTCCCAACACTGCTTGTGAGCTATTTTTTGTCCAGTTTATCTTGTAGATTGTATTAAGATTTATAAATTAATTGGAAAACTGAAATGCAATTATATTTTGCTTCTACGTCTTATTTTTATCTTTGATTTTGCTTGAATTATTTTGCAGGTCTACCAAATTCGTCATAATTTTAATTAAAGTTTTTTGTGCATGAAACGAGAGCCAGCTCGATTTCTAACTGATCATTATACTAGATTAGATCTTTAAGTTTATGGAACCGATTCAGCTTTTGGCATTTCTGACTGATCTATGGGTAGCTCTTTAAAATCTTGCACTACATTTAATGTCATATACCTACATTTTCAATTTTTGGCTTTTCAATCCAACTTATCTGTGGCCTTGATAACATGATGTATTTTCCCACCAAAAAAACATAATTTGGACCATCAGTGTTGGCATGTTGATACGGATTTTGTGGCTATCCAGATAGCATTACCCGCGCCCCACTGGGCCTCTGCATTTCCTCGCCCGACCTGGGGGAGGGGTGTTTGAACACCCCCTCTAACTCGGCTCTATGGCACGTTGACAAACAAAAAACACCTTCGAACCGTTACAAAAATCATTTTGGAAACTATTTCATTTTTTGCTCACGTCCTAAACTCGGTCAACCCAGAGTCAAATTTTTCCAGTTTAGGACATCGCTTCAGTACCGCCCAAATATCTCGGAAACCATGTTATCGGAAACCAAACGATTTCAATCATCGCCTAGCCATTGAATTTGCTATGCACTAGTTGTCCTCAAAAATTGACCTCAGGTCATAGTTTTTAGGGCTCTAGAGGTCAATTTAAGTCAAACATGCTGATTTTTGTCAAAACATATTTTCGCAGATAACTTCTAACCCTAATAAAGGGTAACGCAATACTGTTAACGCCATCGTGGTTTCATCGTCAAGGCACTGTGAAATTTGTTAAATTGTATCATGTTAAGTCAACTTAACATACTGACCTTCTGGTCAGGTTAAGTGGTGACCCAAGTGGTCAATGTTGCATATCTGAAGATGTGTTTTGACCGAGACCAAAATACATTGGTGAAAGTTGCACTTCTCTATCTGCAATTTGTCCAGAGTTATTGACGAAAAAGGTGTTGGTGACCGTCGGATCGACTCAGATGACCGTTGGTATCACTGAGGCCAAAATATGCACTCGGATCATACTTAATGTCCTGTGATAACATTATCCAGAAGGGAATTGACTGATATTCGTCGAAACAGAAAGCATTTTAATATTTCTCCATTGGCTTATAATAGGTGAGTCACAAAATTGAACCCCTCAGGTCACGATAATGCAAAATCCGAGATACATTTTTGTAGGTACTGATAACTTTGATTTTAATCTCAAAAGTTTGATATTGATCCCTTATAAACTGTGGTCATGGCACGACCGCAAACTTTTTTGGGAAGGTGGGTTCCACTTGCAACCGACCTGGTGACCTGACCTAATCCGATGACCCGAAACTCTGAATTTTCGCAAAATTGTGTTGGAAAGGATCAACTGATAAGTTATGGTCAAATTTGGCGGCGCTCGCTCCGCCGTTTTTAGTTATCGTTGATACACCAGGAGGGGATGTTTCAAAACACCCCCAGTGGGGCGCGGGTTAAGTTATGTACCATTATACATTTTTCTGGGGGACATTATGTATACTGGTTCAGCTCTACTACAGACATGAAAGCTGGGATAAAATGTAGTTCAGGGGTTCCCTTTATGTTTGTGCTTAAACTCCATTTCGTACTGAAGCATGCGTCCCTCAGTATGGTCTAAAAAAAACTTTTGGAATTTGTCCATGTATATATAAAAAATAAGCACAACCATGCACTGGAACATGTTTCATGTGCAGGGCAGATTATGAATGGCTGTGCCATATTGACTAACTGTTTTGATGACTGTGCACCCAGTTTTCCATTTCCTTTTAAATTGACAAAGTATAAATATAAAGTTGAGATTGTTCTGCGCAAGAAAACTGTTCTTATCATGGGGTCCGAAACTGCCGGTCAAGCTTTCAAAGTTTGTATTGCAAGGGATTGCTGAGGGTGCGTCTAAAACGATGAAAGAATATATTATGAAAAGGAGTTTTGTCGACTTGTTGTTGGGAGCTAGACGCATTGCTCCATGATGTATACATTTGTTGTTCACAGATTGGCATTTACCCGTTTTCCCATTTGCTCCTGTTAAATGCTAGTCACGCTTTACAGGTAAACTAAAAAAAAAAAAAATTTGAATAATGACTTGTGCTGTTGCAATAATTTGCCATTAGGTTTAGGATGTGCCACCATCTAAAGCGAAAAATATGTTTGAGTACAGTTTTTAAACGATTATGAGTCGCCGGTAAAAACACAAATTTGCCTGCCTGTGATTACGCTCGGTATGCCTGCATGACTTTGAAACCTTATAATAATATATATTATATATACTACTATACTATATATATATATATATATATAGTATACAATATATAATATATATATATATATATATATAATTAAAATATAGCCAGGGAGCTTGGGCGACTCACTTACATCATGTTGAATGCAAGGCATGCTTTGTTGATACAAACTAATGTAACACCTACACAATTAAATAGGTACAAGGGAAACGTTTATAATTAAATATTCTTAATTTGTTTTCATGTGTTCAGTGCAATCAGCAACGCCAATAGTGTCCCGGTCAGTGCACTTTGAAGCATGCCTTTCAGTCGGGTGGATGAACCCGGATTCAGTCCGCGGTCCGGTGGATGAACCGGATCCAGTTCCGCCCAGATCCGCGTTGGATGAAACGCGATCAGTCCGCAAGGTCCGGTGGATAGAACCGGATCAGTCCGCAGGTTACCGGTGCATGAAACCGCGATGCAGTCCGGGTCCCAGCAACGAGCAAGCGCTCATGCAAAGGCTTGCCTGCTCCGCCTGCCGGTGCCATTCATGCAGGCCGGAAACGACTTCATGCTTGAATCTCGTTCGTTGTCATGGGATGAAACTCGCCCAAACCTGCTAAGCTCGGACTGGGCGAAATTGAGCTCACAAGCATCCACGATCACCGGCCGCCCTCAGCAAAACGTCCATCAAGTGGACAAGTCAGTGACGTGCTCTTCCGGTCGGGGAGAAGCGCCTAAACCGCCACTTCAGACCGCCGTCAGAGGACATCTGCGGTTGGCGGATGAAGCGGCGGCACGGTTTTGTTACTGCTCCGCCTGCGTGGCTGATCCAAAGGACGTTGCCAAAGAATTCATGGCAGTGTCTTTCAGGTATGACAGCGCTCTATGGCTGCGTCTTTCGACCCCAGTATGGCGATGCCCAAACGTTTTTACGAGATGAGGCATAGTGTGGGGCAAACACTTCAGGTACAGATGTGCACAAGGGGCGAAGGCGTTGCTCTCATCAAAAAAGGATGAGCGTGATGAAGCGCGAGGAGAGGCCGGCAAGAGTGCGGCATCGCGTGTGCTTCGAACGGCGTATCTTGTGCTTAAGAAGTCGTTGAGCCACCTCCTGTTCGAAGAACTGATAGTTCTGCAGCATCTAAATGATGCTGCAATGGGCAACATCAATCATTCTAGGATGATGATGGATACCGCTCGCTCCGCGTTCTGCGAGGCGACTCTGGCAAAGATAAAGGAGCACGTTGAGCTCAGCCCATAGTGTGTGGCGTCCTGGCCGACAAGGTAACCATCGCAAGGAACGGTGGGATGTGACCGCCGTCCTCACAATAGTTCCAGAGGCTGAGCCGGAGCACCTCTTTCAGAGCTTTGTGGTAGACGCGCCAATCGTCAAAGAGCATAGCGGGGAAGCGCTTGCGGGCGAGCTCCGCGATTCGTTATCAAAGGTCGGCGTGACCAACGCCGAACAAGTCGCTGCCATTGCAGCTGATGGACAGTACCACCACAATGCCGTCCCCCAAAAGTTGGTGCGCCTTCTGGCAAATGAAAACAGTGTAAGTGTGCCCGCAATATGGGACCCGGCACACTTGATGCAACTGGCGGAGGGCGACGCACGCAATGACTCGTGCGGCGAGTGGGTGCGGGACACCGTGGAGATGATAACGGCTGTTAACAAACGGTTTCTGGTGGGAAAGGGAATGGAGTTGTTGATGATGTGTGGTGAGGAAGCGGGCCAGCCAGCGCTGAGACCTAAGCTGTGGTCCGACACCCGCTTTGCGCCTCACGCCGGCCAAGTTTTGTCTGTGTTCCGGCGCAACCTGGAGCTGATGTGCACCGCCCACTGCAGAAAAAAAATGGAAAACAGTGGAAACCCGGCCATTCACAGCTCGCCGAAAACCTCCCGAACCGCGAGGGAGACTCACTTCATGATAAGGTGTACGTGCAAGGATCCGAACAATAATATGTGCCCAAAATGCAAGGCACATTTTCGTCGTTTTAAAGGTTTTCGTCTCAAATGTGCCAAGTTTATTTGTGGCCCGTTGTTAGGCGTTGCTTAGTTAGTTGTTATTGTTTCGTTTGTTTAAATCTAGTGCAGTCTCTGAGCAATTACAGAAATCGTATTTTGTGCTGCACTTACAACTAAAGCTGGTTCCATATATGTATTCATAGTCTTTCCGTCCCTTTATCGTTCTGTTCTAGTCCCGTTCCTGTCCTGTTTTCGTTCCCGTCTAGTTTCCCCGTCTCGTACCCCTCTCGTTCCTGATCCCTCCCGCTCCATTATGATCCCTTCCCGTTCCCATGGCGGTAAATTACATAATTATGTCTCCCCACAGACCCAGCATTTCGAGTCCGTGTCAGAGCCCTGGAAGACATTTATCAAGTGTTGGGGACGGCTAGCAAGACTGTTCAGAAAACACAGGCGCTGCCCTGGGAGCGTCAGGCGGGTCAAGAGCAGGTGGTTGAAACCATCAGTGACATGAAGTTGGCACTCATCGCGCAACAAAAAACTTCGCCCAGCTCAGCGGAGCTCTTCATCCTGGCCAAAAAGGGGCGGCTCTGGCCGAACCTGCTGAAAGATCAAACTCCACCACCAGTCGCAGAGGTCAGTAACACGGGCAATGCTGAGCTAGAATAGCTAGGTAAAAAGATCTCTATAAAAAGGGCAAAACATGCGCTTTGACCTCTTCAAGCTTAGTGTCACCCAATTTTCACTCCCCCTTAATGTCACCTTGGGCTTTGCCCTCTTTACGTTATATGCTGTTTTACACTTATTATTGGGTATATAATTGATATATATACCATATATATATATATATATATGTATATATATTTATATATACTATTATACCGATATTATAAAACCATTTTATGTCATTTTGCTCTCTTTCACACCACATCTCCTAATACTATTTTTACATATAAAATTGCGATTACGGTGAGTTTGAACTTTACGCCAAGAGCAGCTTGCAACGTCTTTGTTAGACTTAAGAGTTTTGCGTCAAAATTGTGACTACATATGATCATCAGCTCAATTTTTGACCTGCACCCTTGAAGTGCTATTGTGTGTGTGTTAATAAATACCAAAAACGTTGTTGCTGCTATTATTTTCCATTTTTTTTAGCCTATTCATTACATTTATGTGTCACCTTTTCCTTTTGCTGTTTCGCGCACTTTTTTAACTTTTGCTTTATTCCTCTAAAATGTTGAACGATTAAATGCTTGAGAGAACATTCGGTTCCCAATTTAATCCTTTCGTTTTTTGTTTGCTTCCTTTACGTGAATGATTTGCTGTAAAAAGTAATTTCACTCATCACTTGCCCAGATCGCCCAAATCCTAAGATCGTCAAATCTTTTGCTGGCCCAAGCTGAATGGAGCGACATGGTGTCACCGAGCAAAAGACAAAAGGATATGACAAGAGTGGAATCGGACAAAGGGACGTCGCGAACTCCACCGTTGAAGAACATGGATGCCAGATCCCGCCTGGTGCGGTGATCCTCCACCAGCTGGCTTCTGTCCGACGCCCCTGTGCCCCGGTATTTGGCTCGTCTTCGTAGCCCGAGCAGGCAGGGCAAACAAAACTAGAGCTGCAGCGACAGCTTGTTCCTGCGGACACTCTGCCTGCTCCCGTCTTGCCGGGTAGACATCCGGGCGCGCTATCGCTGCTCCGCGGCAGCACCGCTCGGCTGCCACCAGTCAGCAGCTGTGGAAGCTGTTGGTCAGTCGCGACCATCAGCAGAACCTCCACATCAAAGCATTCGCCGATTTTGTGACGCGCCTTTGGCTTCTAAGCCCCCCGGAGAGTGTGGTCGAGTCGATGGCAAGCATCATCGGTGATGTGTTTGGTGATCACCGCCAGCTCGATCATGAAAACGCCGCGCAGGAGCTGGTGGTGCGATGGAACGGACCATCTTTGTGTCGGGCTGACCGTCTCTTAAAGAGTGTCCAGCAAAGTCTTTCTGGTCAGGACACTTTCAGGTGTGTGAGGAGAAACATCTCTATCGGGCAGTCGTTGGAAGGGACAGTAATATCGCGTCACAAAAAGGCACCCGACTCAAAAGCGTGTCTGTGGAGCAACAAATAAGTGTCGTGTAAACAGAATGCAGGCTGTGGTGGGACGTCCCTTTCACTCGAGGCATGAGCTTCGAAGTTTGCTTTGTTCATGCGCAAGTTGTTAGGTACCGCCGTTCTCTGTTTTGTCGAATGCATCCTAGTGGTGAAAAATGTGCGCAACGGAAGTAACGGTGTTGCTGGTAGCCAACCCAGTCGTGGTTTAGACGGATTTATTAACCATTCCGTTTTGAACGGACGTTTTGTTCTACTTTATATTATTGTGTCATCTAACAGTTCTCCTTGAACGCATGGTTGATCTATTGTCTTTTGTTATGTAATTATAGTCAAATGGTCTTGGTAATACAAGCGAAATAATGAAATACGAAACCAGGAACATGTTGACCGAATCTGGCGACGCATCGCGAATCTTCTGAACTTAAGTTCACTAAATTCAGAGTGATTGTTCTTTGGCGTAGATTGTATAGGTATCATATACCAAAAGGTAAGTAACCAAATCCGTCCCGACTTATCTTACGTGTGGTACGACATTGAAGGTGTGCACTGTGCGGCGTGGCGCTGATAAGAGGTTTGAAAGTCATCTGTTTTGCTTATGTACCACATCTAATCGTAATAAGCGGCTGATCACATTCCTCTAGCAACTGCATTGTATGCTTGACAGGTGAGTGAGGTTTTCTGCCCCTGAACAGGGACATCGAAACACCCACACGAGCAACACCAACAATAAATGTATCAACTCCCACCATATCCACAGCATCGGAAGACACCAGCAGTCACACTGAGGCAGACAGCTCCAGCGATAATGACAGTGACCAGAACGACACACGAACAAGAACGGTGACATTCAGCATAGATGAGTGGCGTACACTATTGACAGCAGACGGGAAGAAACTCAAAAGAGGGTGGACGGACATAATGGCGAAACGTATTGACGAAAGCACGAAGCCTTCCTGCACGTGGACTTTTCGTTCGTCGGTATTAGAGACAAAAAAGAGTGGAGATGAGACGAGAGGATGTTACATGAGGGCTTATGCTCGTTGCAAAAGAATAGGATGTGGTGTCTCCTGTTCCGTGAGAGTGCAAAACCTTCCCCTGGAAGACTGTCAACTCGTGAATGCAGTCATGACAGAAACTGGCATTCCTGACCACGAGGGACCTCCTGCGAGGAGGCATCTTACTGGATATGCCAGAGATGACGCTGCCCGTGACACTGTGACAAAAGGGGCCTATAATGTCCGAAAAGAAATGTTGAACGCGGCGAACGTTGGCAGTTTGAAGGACGGAGACTTTACCAGTGTCCCGACACTGGAAACCCTCAGAAAGGCCGCGTCAGAGGATCGGATGAGAAATCGCTACGATAGTGATACTATGAAGGACTTAAAGATCACTCAAATTGTGTCACAAGCGACTGACATAGTTTCTGACAAGCTGAAGGGCCATATCCACATGATCTGCCACGATCCTTTCTATGTAGTTATATACAATGAGTCATCCCTGAAAAAGTACCAAAAGAAACCAGGAAAGCTGCACATTGATGCCACTGGGTCTGTTGTACGAAAGGTGTCCGAGAAGACAGTGTACTGTTATGCTGTGATCGCAGAAGAAGAGAAAAGTGGAAAAACGTATCCGGTCTGTGTTGCCCTCAGCAACTCCCACACCATCGAAGACATCACCACCCTCCTTCTGAACGTGCGTCGTGGATTTCGTCTGGTCACAGGCAAAAAGATGGAGCCACCAACCATTGTAACAGATTATAGCTGGGCGTTGATGCATGGAGTGCTCTGGGCCTTTCGCCTCCCTGACCTTCACAGCTGCCTAAAATTGTCATGGGAGTATGTCAATCGTGATGAGGGAGTGCAGCATGACCAATTTGGCACACGACTCGTGCTGTGTCGTGCCCATGTCATGCATAGTTTGGCGACAACACTGAAGCAGGAGGTCAGAGAGAGGAAAGTGAGGGCCTCATTCTTATATCTGTTTGCAAAAGTCATGGATAGTACGACTATCGAAGAAATATCACGGATATTTTGCAACATCTGCCGCTTGGCGTTGTCACGCTCGCCGGTGGAGCTCGATGACGGATGTCAGGTGACAGAAGAAGAAACTGACACAGAAGAGGAAGAGGTCAGAGCTCCTGCTGCTGCTCCCGCAAGCAAGTCACTGAAGAACACAACGCCGTTCGGCCAACTTTGCATCAAGTTAGAGTCTGCCGTAAGATCCGAACTAGAGGATGCAGTGGATGATGGTCTAACGGAGTGTCAGAACATGTTCTTCGCCCCTGGGCTGATACAGCTTCTCCAAACGAACTACATGCCGCTGCTCCCATTGTGGACAAGACTGATCGACGGACAGAATCTCTCATCGAATGCTGCAGTGGAATCCTACTTCAAGGTGCTCAAAATCAACCAACTCCGCGGCAGAACAGGAATGCTACCGGGTGATTTCGTCAGGGTGGTAATCGAGGACTGCTCTGCCAGAATCAAAGAAGATGTCATGTCCGAGCGAGAAAGGCAGACAAAGAGAGGAAGGAAGACGAAAAACGATGGCAATGCTAAGCGGCGCCCTCAGAAGAAAGAAGGGAACATACATGGCAAAAGAGAGAACTCTGAGAAGAGCTGCGAACGGGGCCAAACGTGCCGGAAAAAGGCAAAGACCAAAGACACGGAATTCGAAGAAGAGAAGTGGATGAGAAAGAAAGTGCGTAGTAAGGCAAAGAACTTGACCTACAGCAGAGCCAGAACACCGACGCCTCTAAAAACGAGACAAATCCCCAAACAAGACATGCCTCTGAAGAATGAAAACACCATCGGAAACATCGTCATCAACTCTAGGAGCTTGTCAACCTTAGAGGGTACAGCTCTACTTGATGACGTTGTCATTGACGCATCGCTCCTACTCGCCACCGAAAACGACAAGGATCAAATGGCAGCGGCATTCAGTGTTCATGTTCTACCACAGATGGAGAAAGTAACAACATCACGAAAACTCACGGAGCTGATTCACAACAGCTATCCGGTTTTGAAAACAGCCAAAGTGTGGCTTGTTCCCGTCAACACGGAAGGGTTTAAGAAGCGTCCAGATCATGAGACAGGCCACTGGTTTCTTTCTGATGTATACTTCACAAGCAAGCGGATTGTTCTCCTCAACTCGATGTCGCCATCAAGAGCGGACCGACGACAGCTGGAGAGCGTCATGGCCTTGATAGCTGCTGCGCATGGCAGGGACACATGGGCAAGCTGGAAAGTAGTTGTCCCAGAAGAGCAGGTGCTGCAAAAGGACGCGACCTCCTGCGGATTGTTTGTAATTATCGCGTCACAAGCCGTCTGCCATGGAACCACTCCTGATGTACCAACGGATTGCCAAGCACAAGCCACATTCTTCGCCGAGTACCGCAAAGAGCAACGGCAACGACTCCAAAATGTAAGTGTGCATCGTAAAATCAAAATGTGCACACATGCATGTACGTGAAACTTAATATGCAAAATTTAACATGCCATTGGCTAAACATCACCACTGCTTTGCCAATTATAAACATAGTGCAAGACACTTATTTCTCTCAAGATATATAACTCCCAATTTTGAGTGTCGTGACCCGACAGTGACTTTAGCTTGACACATCAAATTTAGACTTAACCATATTCTCTGCGGGGACTCCAAGATTCTGCTCCCCCGGTAGTTGAAATTTCGGAATTTTCCTAACCATCGAATGACACGTCTCTCCTCTCTCTCTCACCTCGGGTCTCTCTCGTCATCTCTGCTCTCTCGCGCTCTCTCGCTCTCTGCGCTCTCTCGCTCTCTCCACTCGCTCTCTCGCTCTCTCGCTCTCTCGCTCTCTCGCTCTCTCGCTCTCTCGCTCTGTCTCTGTCTCTGTCTCTCTCTCTCTCTCTCGTGCCTGTGCGCCTGTGCGCCTGTGCGCCTGTGCGACTGTGCGCCTGTGTGCCTGTGCCTGTGCCTGTGCCTGTGCCTGTGCGTGCTCGTGCGCGTGCGTGTGTGAAATAGTTGAACATCCGCTGTGTTTCCAGGAGACGTCAGACAAGAATGCGGTTCTCGTTCAATAGCCCTTTCGACCAGCTAAAAGGCGAAAGAGCCGTTTCACCGCGAAGGATGATTGCACAACCTTCCTGGTGGTCTCAGACGCTTTTCTTGTTGGCCTCTTCTGCTTATCTGAGGTATGTGGTACAGTGACGCTATTTAACGTTTATATTGGCTCAACTAATTTGCTTTTAGCTTAAATGGCAACACCGTTCGGGGTTTTCAACTTTGAGTCGTGCCTTTAACCGCGCAATCTGAACAGTTTAAGTGACACCGAAATATTGTAATTTCGTCTGATTTATACTACAACACTTATTAATACAAGCAAAGATAAAGGTTTTCACCAATTAAGTAGCAGACAGCAGTCACCCAAAAATGCCTTACATATCCTCCTAAATCCGCAATTGGTTTTGGGGAGGCGGGGGGCAAAAAATGACCTGAAGACTTTTTCCAATAGCTAAGAAGCTATTTGAGCTAACAGCGTAAAACTGAATGTACCTTTTCCTTGATTAATAATACGTCTTTTTGCAAAACAAAATTGAAAATACTTCCAGTTATAACGAATTTAGTGGCGATAATACACAATACTTTGGATGCAAAAGTCACCTTAAAACGCCGCGCCGGGCCGGTGCTCGGCGCCCCTTCCTCGGTGCCGGGGGGGGGGCGTTTCGACGCCCCTTCTAACTCGCTCCTATGGACCTAGTGACAATAAACCAAATACACCATTCCGGAGCTTCAAAAGCATATTTCTTGAAAACTTTTTTAGTGAAAAATTTTTCTCATGGTCCGATATTAGGGGTCACCAAGAGGTCATACAAAAGGTCAAAATTTTGCAAGATTTAGACTTAGCTCCAGATACCCCCAATTATCTCGGAAACTAGGATAGCTAGGAGCAAACAAGTAGAGATCGCATTAGATAGCTATTTAAATTTGGCAATCCGCACCCTAGCCACTCAAATTTCATTCAGGTCAATAATTCGGGCTCCAGAGGAATCATCGAAAGTCAAAAAAAGGGCTATTTTTTGCTAAAAAATAATGTTTTCACGAATACACTTGTTGAAAAAAGTGAGTATAGGGGAAATATTGTTGACTCATCGTGTTTTTGTTTCGTCAAGACGCGCTTTTTGAATCATGTATACTGGTTTACCAGGTTGAGAGTCATGCCTAAAAATTTGACCTCAAGGTCAAGTCAAGTGGCGACCCAATAAGGTCATGTTGGTTACTATAGGGAGACGCGTCTTGAACGAAATAAACACCACCTGGTGCTGGTTTTTTCAATTGCTCAATTCTCAATTGTATCGCGAGAGTTATTGAACAAACCAAAGGTGTTGGTGACCGTCGGATGACCTCTCGGCTGACCCCTGTAGGGATACCAGAGAAAGACTGCCACCTCGGTTCTTCAAGTAATGAGCCTATAATATTCATTATAAGAAGGAATTGGGCTGATATCATGCCGTACCTAGGATGGGAAAGCATTTGAAGATATTTCCCATTGCACTTATAATGGAGAGTTTCAGAAATGACCTGACCTTAGGTCACTGATATGAAAAATACGAGATATTATATAAATACAATCACAAACTATAAAGTAGTCAGTTGCCCTCATGAATCCTGTAAGTACGAAAACCGATCACACAAAACTCTGGCTTTGGTAGGACCTGCAAACGTTTTTGGAGGCGGGGTCACATTGACCCGGCCTGGTGAACCTGACCTGAACATGACCTGAAGTATAAAAATAGAGAAAGGCTGGGCAAAAAGATGAATGAACAGGTATTGCAAATTTGGCGGCGCTACGCGCCACCGTTTTCCCGATATCCCGGAAAAACCTGAGGGGGGGGGCGTCTAAACGCCCACCCCCCCGGCCCGGCGCGGGTTAAACCTATTACTGTCGGGGGGGGGAGGCGAATCGGCACCCCATGAGGTTTTTCGCGTACAGTTAATTCATAACGCAACCCAGAATCTTCGAACTTGCTGTATTTTCCTATTATTTTATTGCGCATAGATTTTTTCCCAAATTAAGGCATTAATAGGGGGTCCAAGATAGATTTTTATGGGGCGTGTTCGTTGGTTTTGACCAAAATATGTGCATGGTTAAGCACTCGTTGAGAGTTTTGTGTTGAAGGGAAGTGTTAGAAAAAATAGACATCGGTATAGAATAGATTGTTCTTTTAGATGGTAATCTTAAATTTTCAACAACAAAAAAAATGTGATTTTTCTCAAAATTATACTTGTTTTTACTTTCATGAGGTTTCATAAAACAAGAACGTAAGAGGAAACATCCCAATAAAAACGTATTGCAAGTTTCAGGTTGATATCTAAATATTGCATGACCTGATGACCTGTCAAGTGCTAACCTTCCAATATAAATATATGGTGAAAAAGTCGTGATAGTCACGACTTACTTTTGTAATGTAATAAACAAGATGCCAGTATTAAGCAATGCCTACGAAATGGGCTTTTTCAGTAACAATGTGTGTTAATATGTGATTCTCATACTAATCCTTACGCCTTTGTTCTTGTTTTCAATTCAGTCGGCATATCCAGCGCAGCAACGGGCCCATTAACGGTGTTTCGATCGCTGAGTACGCACACTAACAAAGATCGCTTATTATGTGTCACGCTATGGCATTTGCACTCTGGGTGATGATTGAACATACGCCGCGCACAGTCGAGCCCGAACACCAGCATTGCTCGTCGGGAGTTAAGGGCCGGACAAGCTTGGTGGGTATCGCGCAAGTGAGCTGGGGGCTAGAATTTTTAGTAACTGAGTCTTCAGCAGCGAGGCCCGGTGGGCGATGTCACGCCAGTATCGCCGCTCCGCAAAGGGTTTACCGTTGAAAGTAGTTTTTCTTTGAAGTGTGCATTTCTTGTGTTATATTTTGTATAGTAGGAGAAGAAACAGCCGGAAGAATTTGGCCAAAGATGTGAAATAACATGACGTGTCGAGTGTAAAAATACAACATGAAACTTGGGTCTCGTACTCTGAATGCGCAGATCGATGGTGAAAAGGGAAAAGGTGAAACAATGAGAGTTAAAAATAATTATACCTTAAGCCACATTTAGAGCTAAAGGCGATTCATACAAGGTGACCTTCGGTAGAGCTGTACCCTCGCATCGTCTGTCCACAATAAAGAGAACATAAGGTCGAATTTTTGAAGATTTCGGTGGTTAACGTCGATTCGGTGACCTTAAGGTTGACGCCTTAATTCGAATTTTCGGGATATAACCTCCATCTTCCATTTGACGTCGTGTGCTCTTTCGATTGGTGGTCTTTGAAATATCGTGGCAAACGCAGTGAGTTGATACCACAAAAGGATAACCTAGGTTCGATGTTTTTAGTGTTTTTCGGTAGTTAAACGTCGCACTTCGCGCTGCAGCCGATTCAGGGTGGCCTTTAATGAAATTCGCGGAAACCGTTTATTTTGAAGCGATTAAATGCTTCTCTTTCGATTGAGTGCCTTTGAAAAATTTCGTTGCCAGAACGCATCGTTTGTCCCGGTACCGGTCGTTTTTAGATGTTTTTCGGTAGTTAAAAACGTCGTTTGAGTGACGTTTGGTACGATTTATGTTTCGGGCCATCTTTCATTTATGCCACCGCGCTCTCAGATTGTGTTGAATTAGTGAGCATCGTTTGTCGCACAAAAAGGTTTCAAGGTTCGATTTTAAGTGTTTTTGGTAGTTTATACCGTCGATTGGTGGATTGGCCTGACCTTATCGAAATTTCGGGAAAAACCCCATCTTTATTTTGACGCGCTCTTTCGATTGGTGCTCTTGAAAAATTCGTGCAACTCATCGTTTGTCCACAAAAAGGTACACAGGTCGATTTTTAGTGTTTTCGGTAGTTAAACGTCGATTGGTGACGTTAGGTGACCTTAATCGAAAAATTTCGGGAAAACCCCATCTTCATTTTGACTGCGCTCTTTCGATTGGTGCCTTGAATTCGTGCATACGCAATCGTTTGTCACATAAAAGTACACAGGTCGATTTTTAGTGTTTTATCGGTAGTTAAATCGTCGATTGGTGAACGTCTAGGTGACCTAAATCGAAATTTCGGGAAAACCCCATCTTCATTGTTGACGTTCGCTCTTTGATTGGTGCCCTTGATAAAAGTTCGTGCAACGCATTCTGTTTGTCCACAAAAAAGGTTACACAACGTTACGATTTTTTAGGTGTTTATTCGGTAGTTAAACGTCGATTGGTGACGTTAGGTGACCTTAAATACGAAATTTCCGGGAAAAATCCCAATCTTCAATTTTGAACGCGCTCTTCGTCGATTGGATGACCTTGAAAAATTCGTTGCAACGCATCGTTTGCAACAAAAAGTACATAACGTCGATTTTTAGGCGTTTTCCGGTAGATTAAACGTCGATTGTGAACGGTAGTGACCTTAATCAAAATTTCAGTGGAAAACCCATCTTCATTTGTTTGACGCGCTCTTTCCATTGTGGTGCACCATATGAAAAATTCCGTGCAACGGCTACTGCTCCACAATTAAAGGTACATTAGGTCGAGGTTTAGGGTTTCGGTAGTTAAACGCGACTCTTGGACGTTAGGTGACCTTAATCGAAATTCGGGTAAAAAACCGACGCTGGCATTTTGACGCGCTCTTTTGATTTTTGTGCCTTTTTGAAAATTTCGTGCAACGCATCATTTGGCCACAAAAAGGTACATAAAGGTCGATGTTTAGGGTTTTTGGTAGTGGTAAACATCGATTGGGTGGTACGTTTTAGGTAACCTTTAATCAAAATTTCGGGAAAAAAACATCACTTCATTTTGACGCGCTCATTTACAGATTGGTGCCTTGAAAAATTCGTGCAACTCAATTGTTTGTTCCACAAAAACGGTACAATAAGGCCCTCGATTTTTAGGGTTTTATGTAGGGTTAACGTCGATTGGTGACGTTGGTGACCTTCATCTAGATTTCGGATAAAAATCAATATCATCTTCATTTTTGACGCGCATCTTCGAACCTGGTGCCTTGAAAATTCGTCGCAACCGCATCCGTTGTCCACAAAAAGAGTACATAATGTCATTTTTTAGGGTTTTCTGGCCATGCTTAAAATTAACCCTCGGTATTAGGGTGACGTCTAGGGTGACCTTAATCAAGGATTCGGGGAAAAACCAAATTCCATCTTCCATTTTGACAAGCGCTCTTTCGAATGGTGCCCTTGAAAATTCGTGCCAACGCATATTTTTGTTCCTTAAAAAGGTTTACATAAGGTCGATTTTGTAGGTTTTCGGTAGTAACGTCGATGTGGGTGAAGTTAGGTGAACCTTAATTCGAAAGGAATTTCGGAGAAAAACGCCATCTTCATTTTGACGTCGCTCTTTGATTGGGTACCTTTGAAAATTTCGACCGTAGCAAACGCATCATTTTGTCCACAAAAAGGTACATAAGGTCGATTAGGTTTTCGGTAGTTTATTTCGTCGATTGTGACTGTGTACCGGGGTGACCTTAATCAAAATTTCGGGAAAAACCCCATCTTCATTTTGGACGCGCTCTCCCGCGCGATTGGATTTCCTTGGAAAAATTCGTTGCAACGCATCGTTTTTCCACAAAAAGGTACATAAGGTCGATATTGAGGGATTCGCTCATTTGACCTTGACCTTTGACCTTGACATTGAAAATAGCATCAGATTCTTAATCCTCGTAATGCGAGCTTGACCTTACATGCGTATTTTGGACAAAAAATATTGACGTTGCATATTTCTGTTTGTGTAGGCTGTTGGCTAACTTCACGGACATTATTCAGGATGCAACATTGAATGTATACAGTACAACAACATGCAACAACAGGACAACAACACATGTATATTGTATTGTATATCTCTTTTTAGACTATGGAAGATGGGGGTCAAAAACATAGTTTTGCCCCCTCTTGATTTTACCAGCGGGGGTGGCTGCCCCCGCTGCTCCTCCCCGAATCCGCTGCCCCTGAATGCAAGTTGGAAGTTCGAAACTTTCAGGGTATGTGTCAAATGGTTCCAAAGTAGGGTGCTGAAAGTTGCATTGCAATCGGTGGATCCAACTTATAACTACCGTACCTACTACGTGAGTTATTACGGAAAAACCGAGAGATGGCATCCTCCACCCCCTGTCCCTACCCTGGCGATAGTTAACTATAAATTATATCTTATATCTGTATTATACACCTATTCACTACAAATTATGACTGATATTTTTAAGTGCTTGATTAGGCTTGAAGTTCAAACTAAAAGCATATACACAGTGGCGTATACAAGGGGGATCCTAGGGATCCTAGGATCCCCCCTGAGCCCTCAAAGGGCCCTTTTCGAGGCTCGGGAGGTAGGCACTTTCGCACTGCGCAGCTTGCCGAAAAGGCGCGACGAGAACGCGCGGAACGACAGTATTATGGGCTCTTTAAAGGGAATAAGCACCTTCAACATTTAGTGTTTTGAACTGAGGGATTAGGCCAGATTGTTCGGGTTGTGCTGAGAACCCCAAAAATCCGAAATTTTCCCTCAAAGCGACCTAGTTGCTGAGTTTCAACGCAAAAACCGTGGTCATATGTGGTCATATTTCAACCGTCCACCAGAATCACGCGTGACGTTTCGCATACGTTCAGATCAAGTTAGTGTACTCCACTGTGATTGCCACCGCACTTCGCTTTTGAACCGTCGCCCAGTATTATTTCAGTTACCTGCGTCCCACCCCGACGTCACCGACGGGTCGGTCAGGCTTCCCGGCACCACTAGTGGTTCACGTATGGCGTGCCCCCCACGTCCCTACCCTGGCGCGAGGGGAGCGCCGGTTCGAACCCAGCCAGTCCGCGTTTCACGCCTACCGGTAGCTACCCATCGTGCGGTGCCGGCACCAGCTAGCTGTCACTGGGCGGGCGCAAAGTTTGCCGTTCGATTGCCCTTCCTTGTGACGACACAACTCGCTTTGGTGACGCCAAGATTGGTGTGTACGTCACATTAGGCTTAAATCATATATACTATTGCTCAAGCAATTACAACAAATTCGACTTTTCGCCAAAAACATGTAAATGCCAGGACCGTTAATCAGGTGCCCATTCTTCTCCATCAAATTCTAAACATGACTTTTGCTCTCAAGGTTGCTATATTCCCCTTAAGAGCTCGAAAAGACCTCTCCCGTGGAAGCGTGATCATTTGTGAGTTTAGAGCACTTTAACGAGGGCCCTTGAGCGCCTCCAGGACCCTCTCTAAAGAGCCAGAGGGCCCCTTAGGCGTTCACCAAAAGAGCCTTGTGCATCCTCAGAGGCCCCTGTGCAGACCTGAAAGGACCCCTTATCGGGTAGAGGGCCCCTGACACGTCGGGAATGCCTCCCTATTTCCAGCCACAGGAGGGTGCCCCTAAGCAGGTCGGAGGGCCCTCTGAGCATGTCGCAGGGCGACAAAGCAGCCAACCGCAGCCCTCCTTGCCAGTTCTAAAGGCCTTAGTCAGGCTGGAGGGCCCTTGACAGACCAGGAGGGGCCTGGAAAGTTGAAATGGGCTCTTTGCAGGTCAGAGGGGCCTAGACTAGACCAACAAATGGGCCCTGATCAGGTTTCAGAGGGCCCCCTGCATGAACACGTCGAATGGAACCCTGCCAGACACAGAGGGGCCCCTGTAGGTCGGATGGTCCCTCTGTAGCATGTCGGTAGGTGACAAAGCAGCAAGCGCAAGTCCCTTGCCCAAGATGTATATAGGGCTCCTTAGAGGCGTGGCGAGCCCCTGGAACAGGACCAGAGGGGCCTCTGGAAAAGGTTAAGTTGCCCTGTACAATGATCGAAGGGTCCCCTGATCAGAACCAAAAGGGCCCCCCTGGAAGCGAGGTAAGAAGGCCCACCTGAACATGCAGAATTGGCCCCTAGTCAAGCATGGAGGGGCCTAGGGCTGGTCAGAGGGACCCCTTGAGATGTCGCAGGGCGAAACAAAACAGCCAAGCCGCAGTCCGACCAGAAGAGGTCGCTGGGGCAAGATCGGAGGTCTCTCTGGGCAAGTCCCAGAGAGGCCCCCTGGCTAGAACCGAGAAGGGTCCCGTGGGCAGGTCGGAAGGGCCCTTGACATGACAGAATGAGCTCTAGTCAAACTGGAGGGGGAACCCCTCGGGTAGGTCGGGAGGACCCTGAGCATGTCAAAAGGGCGACATAAGCAAGCTAGTGCTGTCCCTGCCAGGTCCAAAGGACCTCTTGAACTGGGACGAACTGGGCCCCTCCTTGACACATAAGGATAAGAGAGACTATCTCGGAAGCGTCAAGCGAAAGCCCAAAGCACGTGAGATATAAATAGGAGCGATTTTATTATCACAATGTCAAATATTAAAATCGAAAACTTTCGGGATATATTGAAACACCCTTCGTCAAGCCGTATTATGAGGCATTTGGGTAACACGCGAAAACTCAGATGATAAAATATTTGTATTTTGGGAGTAAAACCTCTTTGTCACTCTAAATATATATATTAGTCCCATCTTCCAATTATGCTTTTTGTAGCATCCCAAATGAGTTCTGAACAGGTCGGCAAGGGCGTTGAAAAGTTTGGAAGGGCACCTAAACAATCTAAAGGGCCCCTGGCATTTGTAACAGCTAAGAATGTAGCTGTTAAGGAAATAAAAGTCGAAATTTTTGCGCCACTCCGCCGCGCAATTTACCTGCAATTTTTTTTTACTGTGATGCAAGCTGGCGTGACAACGAGTCATTTGGGTCTCTGCGATTAAATCGGATGGTAAACGAAAACAACAAGAGGTTACCACACGACTTTTTTAAACATGTGTATTCGTCTTCCGTGACCCTTGACCTTTGAACCATTTACGGATGCGAAAATGTATTACTGTGCAAACTAGCGGCGTTATGTTCGGGTTCAATTGTTGATAACACTTTCAGAGCAAATTCGACTTGGTAAAAAAAATGACAGGGCCCGTTTTAATAGTCCAATTTGGGCCTAATTTTCGAGAGCCATTTGGGCCCTTTTCCGGCCGCGGATCCCCCTGAGCGAAATCCTGGCTACGCCACTGCATATACATAACCAAACTAAGCGTATTAAATTTGCATCAGTGGCGATCCAGAGGAGGGGGTCAGGGGGCCATGACCCGCCTTGGGCCTCGAACTTGAGGGGGCACTCTTGCCGCCTAAGAGGGCACTCTGGCCGCCTAAGAGGGCACTCTGTCCGCCCAAGGGCCGGCACTCTGACCACCTGAGGGAGCAATAGTCGCCTGAGGGGCACTTTGACAGCCTGAGGGTCCCTCTGGCCGCCTGAGAGGGCACTCTGACCGCCTGAAGGGGCCCTCTTGCCGCCTGATGGGGCACTCCGGCCGGCGGAGGGGGCACCCTGGCCGCCTGATGGAGCACTCTGGCCGGCTGAGGGGCCCTCTGGCCGGCTGAGGGGGCTCTCTGTTGTCCTGAGGGGACCTATGGCTGTCTGAGGGGCACTCTGGCTGTCTGAGGGGCACTCTGGCCGTCTGAGGGGGCACCCTGGCCGCCTGAAGGGGCACTCTGGCCGCCTGAGGGGGCACACTGGCCGGCTGAGGGGGGGGCTCTGTTGACCTGAGGAGACCTCAACATTTTGCAAAAAAAAATGCTCAAATAGGGGCACCCTCAAAATATAGTGGACCAAATCCGTCGAGTTTTCAGATTTGGGTATAGGTAGGGGCACTACTGTAATTGATGGCCCCTCCTTGAAAATTTTCTGGATCCGCCACTGGTTTGCATCATCATAAATTCATCATCATAAGATCTTCGATTGATAACTTGACGAAACTTATATCTCGATTCTCGAACCGAAATATAGACAAGATGTGCAAGATTCTATGGACTGGTAGTGAAAATCATCTGAAAGCTTAGAGTACGTGAATAAGTTGCTATAGGAATTGACGTAACAATAAATGCAATTTATGGATGTGCAAAATCGTTCGTAACGGTCAGACGTTTTTGGGTGGTTGAGAGACAATGTTTAGGCAAATTGTTGTGGATGCTTGGGGAAGCACGCCTTTGGCTTTGGGACTCTGGCATTAACTTTTTGTTACTTCGCTTTATTGTTGTAGTATAAAGATACAAAGGCTCTTTCTGAGTGTGCTGGTTGAACATCGTGTTTCATAGCTGTGTAAGAATTGAGATTCTATAATAATTATGCTCTACGGAGAATAAGCAAGATATCGAAGCATGGAAAATTGTGCAAATTTGGCTCAGGTGCACCGAAAAAATATAGTACCTGAGAAGCTCACATTTGTAAAGAAAGTATTTATTTGGTATTGAGATAAAAGTTGCTCCATTTATATATATTATCAAAGTGTTAGAAAGGTGGTTGTGACTATTTCGAAAGATAACTGTGTAACAATAAAATGATATCAGATAATTCGAACATGACAAAATAGTTGCAATTTTGGACACCTATTACTCCTTTCCAACTTCCGTGTCAGAACAGCATCAATCTCAATCATCAATTTACCTTGTATTTTGGCTGTACCAGCGACTTTCTTACCATTAGTTATTAGTTAATCCCTATAATATACCCACCAATTGATACCTAATCAATATCACATTTAGTAACTACGGATGTCCTCCACAATAAATTTTGCACTATAACTCATTCTAACTTCAATAATTAATATCTCACTGCTTCCTCGCACCGCCCATTGCCAAACTTTTTTATGCAACAGCTTATTGTCCTTAGAAAGAGCTGTGGTATTATTATTTACATTTTTATCAGCCATCTTCATCCCATTCATAAACTACACCCAAGCTAATCCTGACTCGCTAATCCCTAACCACATAGGAATGTGTTGAAATGCCGCCGGAGGGTGCGCCACCTAAACTCTATCCAGACAGCGGAACTAGGCTGGCCAGAGGTACTGACATTTCTAAAGCTGCAGCCCTTATTCCTTGTGGTGCAGTATTATATGACCGTGATGGTGGTGGGCGGGCAATATTATGGTGCTCCCACTCTGGGACCCACTAACTCCAACTACCTTTATGTGTGTATTAAACTAACTCCAACTTTGTAGTCAACTTGTGATCCAACTTTGGTGATAATTTGTCTTGTGTTGTGGCATTATCTACAGTGATTGCTTTCAAAGTGTTCATTTGTATATGCATTAAATATGTATAATACATAGCTCAATGGCCATTCCTTTACAGGTGGATTCTTCCTGCTACCATTCCTGTGGCTGGTGAATGCTGTATGGTTCTATACTCTTGCCTTCAGAACACCTAGATTCCCAGAACAGTATCAAATCAAAAGATGTAAGTATGATGACCGCATTGTCATGTTGTCTCATTTATATGTGTTTAATTGATCACAAGGATGTATATCAATTTCACAAAACCCTGTAAAGCATGTGATCTTCAATCAGTAATTGATTCTTCTCAACTTTGATAAGTGTTACCTGTGAGACAATATATTAATGGTCTCTTTGCATTCTCATTTATCACCTCTCATCTCTTATCCTTTGTCCCTTCTTTATGACCTATAAATCCCCCTGTGTCTCTTCCATTGTCCTTCTATTCTGCCTCTCTCACCCTCCACTCCTGCCCTGCCCTCTCCTGTCCGCCAGCTGATGTGTGACTCCTGTCCGTCCCTCTCATGTCCTGCCTCTCCTGTTGCACCCCTCTCCTGTTGCCTCTCGTCAGCTTTCTTCCTGTCTGTCATGTGACTGCGTTGTTACTCTGCCCTGCGTCGACTATGTCCTGTCCCTTGCTCTCTTCCTGCTCCTTACGCTTCACTGCTCCTGCCCTCCAAAGACAGGTCCTGTCTCTAGGACCTCTCTGTCCTATGCTTCTCCAGTCCCGCTGGCAGCTGAAAACGGTGTGATTCTCCTATCCGTGTAATCCCTCTCAATGTCCTGGCCACTTCTCTGTTCGCCAGCTGATGAGTTTAGTAGATCTCCTGTCGCTGCCCTCGATCCCGCACTTGCTCTTCCTGTCCTGCCCTCTCTTGCTATGCTGCTTCTGCGCTGGTCCTGACTCCTCTCCTGTCCTGCCTCCCGGTCCTGCCATGTGACTACTCTGCACTCGCTTCTAGATCCCTCTGAGAATTCCTTGCCCTGTTCTCTTGTCCGCCAGTACGTGTGGTCTCCTTGTCCTGCGCTCACTCACATTTTGCTTGCCTCCTCTTCTTCTCACCCCTGTCCGCCAGCTTGAACGTGTGTTTATGTCCTACTCTCGACGCCTGCCTCTGCCCTCTTATCTCCTGCTCACCTATGCCCAAAAGACTGGACACAGGCGAGAGTGTCCCGCTCCCTTGTCCTGCTCACCCTTCTTCATCTAGTCCGAGCCAGTGAACGTCGCCTGTCTCCTGTCCCTGCTCGCTCTCCTGCACTCGCTCTCTCTCACTGTTTCTCTGCCCTCTACTCGGGACCTCGCAACTGCCTTCTCCTGGTCCTTGTCCTCCTTCCTCCTGTCCTAAGCGCGCTTTCTCCTGCCCTGCTCTAGTGGTTACTTGTCTGTTGGCCCCCCTCTCCTACCCATTTGGCCCTTCTTAGCCGGCAATATACCTGTCACGACCTCACAGCTGACGTGTGAACTCTGTCCCTGCCTCCATTCTCGCTAGCCAAATAGTGAACCCTCGATATTCCTTCTATTCAACTGTTTTTGTCCAGGCTGACGTCAGAGTCTTTATGTCCTAAAACTCTCCTGCCATGCCCATCTCCTGTCCGCCAGCCTGAACGTGGGTGTCTCACTGTCCTGCCCTCATTCACGTCTGCTAACTGCTTTCTCCCTGTCCGCCAGCTGACGCTGAAACTCCCTGCCCGCCCTCTCCTGCATGCCTGAGTTCCTGTCCGGCCAGCTGCTACTGATGGTGGTCTCCTGGTTCAGCAGAACGTCGCGGACTTTCTAACTCGGCGGATTGGCTCGGCCGTCTGGCTGACGGCCGCGTTGGGAATTCCGTTCGCATTGGCAGATCAATGTACCAGACCCAGCGGTATCTCAGTGTTGGGGAGTCGAATTACCGGTGGGATCGACATTTCATCTATTTTCTGTTCCCTTGCCAAGGGACGCCTTATGTGACCGCCCAGCTCTGTCGCCTAGACTCGGGAGAGGGACAGGGAGCTGAGACAGAAGATCTGCATGATTCACGGCCCCTACTCTGCTATGAGAAAAGACGCAAACGGCGAGGAAGGCGGAAGGACACGCCTTTATCGGATACAAAACAGCCAGTAATAATTGGGTGGGGCACTATTCCAACATGTAAAGTCTGTGCCTAGATACGCATTGCATAATGCTCTGGTATTGTGACTTTCGATTACCCCGAAAGGCTAATCCATGTCATCGCTTAAAGATCTCATGTCGATCTTGCTCCTCCGAGGAGGAGACAGGAGTAGTGGACTTAAAGTTGTCAAACAATCGTTGTCTCGAACAAACATGCAGGGGAGGATTTGCCGAGGCTCTATGAAAATGCCCTTATCGTGGGTTTGTATCTCTTGGTCAATCGGAAACAGATGAACCCGTTATTATGTTAGTTGCTCCTCCTGCAGGGCGGCCTGGAAGCCACCAGCAGTCACCCTTAATAGTGGACCCCACGAGTGCCCATACCTTGTTCCGCCTGGGGTATGATCGAGACTCTACAACGTGATTGTGTTTGGAGCAATGTCCATCATAGTCCAGCTCAAGCTGTAACATAATTGTCTATTTTCAGTGATGGCAAAGGCGCACGGTAGTTGAACGTGGACGGAACCAGTGTGGGCCGAGAGTATCATGCCTTCTTCACAGTCAGTGCTTGAGCTGTTCTCTAACCAGGACAAAGTTATTGATTGGCGATGGTGAATTTGATTGATATTCCACGCGTTGTGATCTCCTGTGTTTCTTTTTGTCTTTGTATAGTCGGTCATCACACCCTGGCTCAGGCATTTGGACACACATTGAGCCGAGGTGGAGGAATCAAAAGTCGGGTTTGATCAAGGCCAGTATGTGTTTTCGCTCGGTAATGATCGATCGTCTGCTTGTCTCCAACCATCTTGTCTAGGATTCCGGCTTGAGAACGCTTGGCAAGCTCGCTAGTAGCCGATTTCCATCTCCACTCAATCAGGCCGCGTAAATGATAGGCCACAGGCTTGGCCCGGCAGGTGCATCCATCTAACACACGGCATCTACCCAGCAGTAGCTACTCAATCTGTTCGACAAAGAATATCATCTGACCAGGACCATAATATGTGAGGCCTCTCTCGATAGTTGAGGTGAATGATTGGGGTTGTTCGAGGGCAGCGAACCGAGTATCATACAACCAGGTAATGCCCGCGTTTCTCGTATGGGAAAAACATTTTCTTCCTGTGATTGCTGTATGTGAGGGACTAATGTGCCGATTCTGCCATTGACACAAAAGTTTGGATCGGATTCGGTATTGGGAGTCGGTGGTGTATCTGTCCCGACAAGTTTGAGCTTGGGCTTTTGACAATTTGTGGACCGTGGATAATTCTGGCTGGTGCTGCGCCCCTCATCTGGTTGGAAAGCTCCGTCGTGGTGCCGACATTCTAGAACATGTAGCTGAGCACGATTGTAAAAGTTTACGCCTTTCACCATTTTGTCGGCGGTGGCGTCGCTGGCGGTTCGTCCGTTCTAGTATGGCGGCACCGTTCAGGTCCGCCGTCTTTAAGCTGCGATACACTACGGTATAAAATCCGAAATCCTGGGAGCGCGACTTGAGGAGCACGGTGAAAATCGGGAACAGAAGCTCAAAGTGGACAAGAGGGGCAGGGGAGAAGCCAGTCTCCATCGTCCTAGCATACTCATAGAGGTTGGAGACAAATAAACTGCTGGCTGCCTGCCCGTGGATCCCGCCGAAAATAAAACAACCTACATACGACAACTGGCCACGCTAAACTGCACCGAGTGATGGGGTGTTCGCTGTGGGCCTTCCATGACAATACGTGGTGCACTAGTCGAATCTAGCTGGTTGATCTGTAACTGTCGTAAGAAGATAGTCCGATTGCAACATCGCTCTATTGGCTCAGGTACGGGCAGTCATATTCCCGTCTGGGATCTGGCCCTACACTTCCAATGACCGCTGGAAAATGTATGGTTCAAGGCTGTAGCCCGGGCAAATTCTGTTGTGAAGACGGTGCGGGCGCAGCCTACCACTAAAATGTGCATGTGTTTGTGTTGAACAGAAAACACAGAAGCCTTCATAGATTACAAATATCTCTTATGTCTGTCTAGCTATTACTAACTAGAGGCCAATTATGCTGATCGGGCATTAACTTTTGGGGTTATTCCACCATAAAAACCGTCAAGTAAATCCCATAAAATCGATATTATTTATACGCATGGCAGGTGGTGGCGTCTTTGGGATCGGGAAATATTCAGTGAAAGTCCGGGAAGGGGTATCCTATTTGTGGTTAATAAGCCGTTCGGTTTCACCCAGAATGACGTATTAACACGATAGAGACAGGTCGGAAACACACATTGCTTAATAATACAATTGAGTGCCAATGGCCCATTGGTATGTTTAGGGAGTTGCATATAGTTGGCTAAAAATATACAAGTTTTTTTGCAAAAATTTGACCAAATTTTTTAGGCGTTATTTTTTCGAGAAAATTTCCACCAAACAAACCAATAATTTATTAGAACGCAAATGATGGTGCATATCCACAGACCAGAATATTTCATTTTGTTGGCTGCCATTCTGCCTTCCCCATTTGGCGCAAAAAATCTGCATTTTCGTGCAATTTTACGCTGTTTTCGAGAGACGTTTTTGCTTTTTTGATCGCAAATTTCCAAGTGTTTTATTCGAGAAAATATCCAACAGCAAAATTGAAGGATTGAACCACAAGCCACACTACAGAAAATGTTTTTCCCAAAAAAAATTAGCCCATCTTAAAATCAATTCTTGACACTTTTTTGGCAGTCAAAAAAAATATTTTCAATATTTTTGAATTTTTGACAAATTTTGCAGAAAAACTTTTGGGCAAAAATTTCAAAAAGCGCACAGAAAATAAAGAAGACAGCTTTGTAGGAACAATGTGGTGAAATTTCAAATTTTTTTGCAGAAAGTTTTTTCAAATACTTAAAAAGTTTTATTGAAAATGTAGGGTCGAAAAAGCCGGTTGACATTTTACACCCCACGGGTGTATTTTTTGCGCCGAACGTGGGTATATCAATGAAAAAAAGGGCGAATGAAAAAAGTTAAGTTAGGGCTAGAACTTGCAAGTAGCTCTAAAAAAATATTGGAGCCGACTGGTGCAAACAACACCGGTTTGGCCGTGAACATTTCAGGATAACTTTTTCGTCTGTGCAGACAAGACCACAACATAACCGCGGCCGCGTACTTTTCTGAGCGATGCCCCAGTTGGAAATCTTCGATACTCAGATTTTTTTTCAAAATTGCTCTAGGTTAGGGCAGTTTCCCGTCTGGGTCTGCCTACCGACCGCTGGAAAATAGGTAGGCTGTTACCGCAATTTGTTGTGATCGTGCGGCCGCCAGCCTTACCACTATAAATGTGCATTGCGGTAATCAAAACAGGACAACAGGCTCTAACATATATCTATAGTGTCTGTCTAGGCTATTACTAACTAGGCCATTATAAATGCTGATCGCTATTAATTGGGGTTTCAAAATCGTAGCTATCCCAAAACGATATTATTTATACCATGGCAGGTGGTGGCGTCTTGGTAGGCATTGAAAGTCCGGAAGGGTAGCTCTAGTTTGTGGTATAAGCCGTTGGGTTCACCCAGAATGCACGTACAGTGACGGCGGAAACCCCATTGCTAATTAATTGTCAATGGGCCCCAGTTGGGTAATACACTATGAGTGCTATAAATATATCAAGTTTTTGCAAATTTGACGCATTCTGTTCTGGCGTTTTTCGAGAAAATTTACAACAACCAAATTGAAGAACGAGGTGAATATACAACCAGATATTTCAATTTGTTGGCGCCATCCTGCTATCCCATTTGCCCAAATAATCTGGCATTTCCGTGGCCAATTTTACGGGTGTTTCCGAGGTTTGGCAATTTTTTGACCATTTGCCAAGTGTTTTAACGAATGAGAACAGTAGCCAACAGCAAAGATTTGAAGATGAGACAGAAGCCCACTAACGTCTTTTCCAAGAATTAGCCCTCAAAATCAATTTCTTGACACTTTTTTTTTTTTGGCAGTTCAAAAATATTTTCCATAATTTTTGAATTTTTGACAAATTTCCAAAAATTTGGGGCACAAAACTTTCAAAAAGCAAAATAAAGAAGAAAAAAAAAACAATCTTTTTTTTTGAACACATGTGGTAAAAATTTCAACATTTTGCAGGAAAGTTTCAAATCTTAAAAATTTATTTGAATAGATGGAGGGTGGAAAAGGGTGCATTTTAACACCCCACGGGTGTATTTTGCACCCACTGGGTACAAATAAAACAGGAAAATTAGTTAGGGGCTAGAACTCAAGTAAGCCTAAAAAAATTGAGGGCGGCTGGTTTGCAAAACCCGTTTGGCCGTGAGAGATTCCGGATAACTTTTCGTCTGGACAATACAGACAGACAAACATTCCGGGGCCAGTACTTTTCTGAGCGATGCCCAGTGTCTTCGAATACTCCCAGATTCTTTTTTTTTAAAAAAATCTTCCGTTTCTACATTTTGAATAATATATATATATATATATATATGTTTCAATATATCTAGAGATACTATAACTTATAATTCAATTGTTTTCCCCGAAAAATTTGACTGAACTGCAAATATTTATGCTCTCCGGAACAGCGTACCATTTGAGTGAAGCAGCACCGAGTTACGGCCTCCAGCCTGCACCGGGCCGGCAAGTCTGGCGCACGTCAACACTCAAAATCACAGACATTATGCATGCCCTATGAAGCGCACCCCTCCGAAAACCTCTCACCGCGCCCAGGAACCGCACATCCGGCGCATCCGTCTCGGATAAATAAACCAAGGCCGCTATTTGCGACTGGGAACATCAAACACTCGTCTGCAGCCCACGTTCTCCGTGTGAGCACCGCAGAGCGGGCTCGCCGGCAGCGCGGCGCGTCACTTAACTGCCCCCGGGGGCGCAGTGTCCTCTGGGGCCCTGTGACGACGGGGACGCGACAGTCATCGGGCAGCGGAGCAGCGTCACCGCAGCGGCTGGAGACCGTGTCCGGGGGTTGTGACAGGCGGCAGGGACTAGGGAGGATGCTCTGCCGGTCATCGGTGGACGCAGGACGGTAATAGAGTTGACACAATGCCAAAACTCATCAGATTGCGTTAATCGTTTTCTTGTGAATTTGAACCGATTTAAAACAAACTCGGGTAAATACAAACTGTAAGATTTTCTCTAAAAACACAACAAATGTGTAGCCATTAGTCCGATTGTAGTCGTTATTGTATGGCCTCTATGGCCGCAGTCCGTTCCGCTGCCGACACGCTAACCTATCTGAATAATGCCAGCTGTACACACAATTATAATTTTGTGAGACGTAAGGGCTAAGGCCACAACTTAAATTAGCATTCTTGTGCTTATACCTGATGCGATATGCTGCATATTTGTTAGCTACGGTTCGTTTGGCGTGCGACGGTCTCCACTCCTGCTTGTGTGTCGTTCTCATCCTTGTACAGCTGAAAGACACCAAATAATCACCAAAGCTGGGTGTTTTGGGCGTCTTGGTGCCATGGCGTGGCCACCGTGTGCGCCGCACTGTAGGCTACCGCGGGATGCTGTAACGTCGATGGTATGCGTGGCATATCCTGACAGTGGGTCACGAGGCGACGACCTGAAGACACGTGTGGGCGCAGGCGCGACCCGAACTGAAGTGGGCCCGATCCCCGGCGGCAGGGGCCCCGACCCCTGACGGGCCGAGTTCGTACTACAACCAGCTGATACCGGCCCCGGCGGGGGCCTGATTGTGCCGGACGGAGCACTCGCATGCTAATAACAATTGCCCCTAGTGGGAATTATATATTGTCAAAGAGGATGCTAACGGCGCGTGATATGATGCACAGCAGTGCTCCGCTCTGGTTTGTCTGGCTGGTTTGTCTGGTGCTCCGCTCTGGTTTGTCGCTGTAGCTGGCTTGCTCCTCACGCTCGGCCCGCCGCAGCGTGACAGCGAGCCGAGCCGCCGCGGCTCGCTCTCACACCGTTATGAAGAGCCCCTGGCGAGGACGCGGCGCGAACCCGGCACTGCCAATAAATAGTGAGATTCCGCCGGCCTCATCTGCTGCCTGTTATATATCGGCGTCGTCCGTCTGCCCGGCCGCGCTCTGTGGTGGAGACGTCCGGCCGCGTCTGTTCACCGTGTGTGCCGCCTGTTTCGAGCCGTGGACGCGAGTCTGCCCTGAGGCGTAGATGAAGGTCTGCAGTCGACACTATAGTTGACAGTCTGCACTCTTCATTTGTCAATTTTTAGTCGACACTCTGCTGTCTGTAGTCGACAGTCTGCAGTTGACAGTCCACAGTCTATAATACAGTCTACAGGCGGCGGTCGCTAGCTGGTTAAGATGTTGTTATTGGATGTTTACCCTTATAATAACCCACTTGTGACCGAGTATATGAAGAGATGAAACTTTTTGTAAGGATTGTAGCATTTGTAAGTTGCAACTATTATAATTTCGGAATAGCTTCTAAAATCATGATTGGTAGATTTGGGTTTAGGATGTGTTTTGTCAGCTCACAGAAGCACAAATCTCCCGGATTAATAGTTTTCGAGCAAAATCGCAAAAGTTTCAATCAACAAGTTATGGACCCAAATGGGAACATTGGTCAGAAATGGGTTAATTATTCATGTGTTTGAAATTTGCATACTGTGGCAGTGTGGCATGGGGGTTGATTTAATGTTATAACGACACCGCAAATGTGCATCGCTTCTATTAATATTTTAAACGTTTTTGGAGTTGACCGGATATAGGTATCACTAACATATTATTACGAGAGATTGGCAGACTGAAGGTCCCAGAACCAGCATCAACCACATTCAGTCAACACAATATATGCGCTAATCACCGAGCAACATCAATCAAAATCACTCCTGTCCACCACAAGAGCCACCCCTTCCTCCCCTCCCAGCGCGGCGATAGGTCACAAAGACCAATTAAACACCCCCCGTTCCTATCACAAGCTGTTTTCGTTTGAGCGCCGCACCAGGCCGATCCATCAGAGTGTTGAAAGCGGACCCGTACCCGGCGACAATGGCTTGTTCCGCGCATTCGTTCGTCGTTACCCACCTCAGGCTAACGCCGGCCAACGCAGCCGGCCGTGCCAATGCTATAGTGCCGCGCCGGGACAGGGCGTTTACAGGCACACGCTCGTGCCAAAGTTCAATGGGCACCGCCGTCGTTGCCAACGCCTCTCGTCAGAATGTACTGGCTGGCAGAATGTTCTGGAATGACTGTGTGAGGACCAGATGTTCTTAGCTGTGACGAAACCTCTCAGTTCAACCGAGAAAGCAGGTCCATGTCACTTGGCATTTGCACCGCCGACATACACAAATGTAATCATCTGCAAGACAAGTTCTGGCCGGTCAAATCTGAAATAGGTTGCGTGCAATTTTCACTAGAACTGTCACGAGCCAAGCCCACGTGATACCAATTGGCAACTCTCTAGCGTCTCCTTCCCACCCGTGCCACCCGTCAACGGCTCGATCGCACGCCATAAACTGTCAGGGAAATTCAACAGACAGTCATTATAGCCATAGCTGCATGCGTTTAGTGCCCTGCAAACCAGATGACCGTTAATAAATACCGGCATTCGGCGAAATGTGAAAAAGGTGAAATCAATGGTATACGTATTAGTGGTGTTAATCGGTTACCAAAATTTTGGTAACCGAAAACATTATGTAACCGATTGGGTAATCGGTCGGGCAGGCTAATACATTTTTGGACATTTTTCGGTCAGCCTGATCTCAAACAATTCACTTTTTCGTCACATTTTTACGCATTCTAATATTTATATTCAGCAAATTGATGCTTAATTTGATTGAAATTCAATCAATAATCTAAATAACTTAACTATACATCACATCAATATTACATCAAGATTGAAGATATTGCTTACAAGAGTAAAGCCCGGTCCTAACCGCATCCGTCCCGGTCCTCACCGCACCCGTTTACGCACGCCGGCCTTCTGGACCAGGCCCGTGCGCTAAGGAATTTTCACTGGGGGCAATCGATAAAAAAAATGCCCCTAGCATATGGGCTTAGCGCAAGGCACAGCGTAGCCAGATTTCTTAATCAGGGCTGGGGGGGGGGGCGGCACGTTCAGTGGTAGAATCGTATTTCGCTCTTCAGCCAAATGTTGTTGACGAGGGTACCCCCTCGGTCGTAAGCAGAATCGGGTCGGGTTGGGCGTAAGCAAGAAATCCACATTTTATTCTAGTGTAAGATTGTTTTCTCGGGGAAGGGGGTGAATGGCATCCGTCCCCTAGCTTAGCACGTCCCTCCTTGGTACCCAGTTGCCCTATACATGCGATAGGTACGAATGCAATGTTACGTGTGGTACTAAATGGAATAAAAATACCGTAAGTGTAGGCACGAAAATACAATATAATAATACAATAAGTGGAGCTAAATACAAAAAGCTCAATATATAACACGCTCATCATCGAAAGGTCACACCTGTGATGTCGATTTTTGAAAACGAATTGGGGAAACCGAACCAAAAAAACGGAAACAATAGAGATCCACCTGACGCCAAATAGCGTTTACAGTACATCCTAGAATTGGTTCAAACATAAACCCGCCACTGCAGGGGGGGTGATTTCCGTCCCCCCCGTCAGGTTTCAGGAAGTACGGCGCAAAAAACGGGGGCCGGGGCGCAGCGCCCGGCCAAATTTCGTCACCTGTTTGGCATCAATTAACCCCCACACCTGGGGAAAAGTTTTGCTTAACGTCATCTCAGTCAGTCCACAGTCATGTCAATGCCGTCAACATTCAAAAATGTTTGCGTTTGTGCCAAAGCCACATCCCTTTTTTGGAAATTTTGAAAACTGCAGGACTTTCATAACAATATCAGTAACCGGACTATTCGTATATCTCGGATTTTTGTATCGGTGACCAAAGGTCAGGTCAATTTCCTGACCTCCCATATAGGTGAATGGAAAAATAACAACATGCTTCCCTTTCAGAAAATATCATTGGATCAGGCTAATTCTTGTCAGAATCATGCTATTTTAGCTCATTCGAAATGATCAAGGCCAAATTTTGCTTCAGTGTTTCCTTAACCAGGCATCTGAGGTCATCTGAGGTCATCAAAACGCAATGATTGCTAATAACTCTTGATAAGAACAAGAGAAGAGACGATAGTGAACCAATGTGTTTGTCTCGTCTGGCCTGCGTTGCCCCATGTGCAACATGACCTACCTGGGTCACCAAATGACCTTACATGAGTCAAATTTGGAAGTTGACCCTTACAGGCACCGGGTATATATGTTCAAAAGCGCATCAATGAACAACACGAAGGCGTCAAAAATGGTTTTCCCTATCTTCTTAGGTGATACTGCTTATTTTCACGGAAAACGTTTTGCTAAGAACATAATTTTTACCTTTCATGACCTCTGGAGCCTGAACTATGCTTGACTCAATTTTGAGGACCTGGGTGCGAGTGAAAATTTAATAGCTATAGATTGCCTCTCTAAATTGTTTGCTCCTAGCATCATAGTTTTCCCGTAGATAATCGGGGTTCTGGAAAAGAGTCCTAAAAGAGTCATAAAACCTGAAATTGAAACTTTGGGTGACCACTGGTACCTCAATGTGAACCTGATCCCAAGAAAAGGACTGAAAAAATACTTTCGATAGAGCTTGCCTAGAGCTACCAATGCGTTTTCCCGCTTGTCGTTACGTTCGTAGTTTTAGAAGATCTCACGGGGGCGGGAAATCAACCACCCCTGCAGTTCGTGTTCGCGCGCGAACCCCTGCAGTGCGCCGGGTAACACATTTACTTGAATGAAGATCTAAGCGGCTTACAAACCAGGGATAATTTTGCTTTTAAAATCAGTTCCTTAAACGGCTCTGCGAAAGCTTATCGTGACAGAGGAGGCATCTGGACACCCCCCACCCACACATCCACAAATGGTCAAATAGGAATTACATAGAATCCATCAAATGCCGTTACGAAACCGACGTCTAAATTCATGTCCAACAATTGTGAAACTTTGCTTCATCCAAACACTGTGCTGTGGTTCGAGCAATTGACTCGCTTTTGGAGGTTGGTGGCAATTTGTACTTGAACCTGGTGAATCGACTGAAGACTGACCCTAGTCAAAAAGAAAATTCCGACAACTCTTGAGGAACAATAGGGGCTACCCCAACCCAGCTCCAATTATAATCGATGTGTGCAAAATCCTGGCACACAGACCAAATTTTTCATTTGTCGATATACGGTAAAATGGGTTATTAAATCGAATTATGGTGTAGGCCCAATTGGAACCTTTGGGGGGGGGGGGCTGAGCCACCCCAGATAGGAGACATGAATAGACTAAAAACTGTTACGAAGGAAGAGAACTAGTTGTTCAGCCGACTATTCCCCGTCGTCGTGTCGTGTGAATTTATTCAGGGTTCTTTGTGGTAGTGTATGTCCTAGAACCTACGAATTTTCAAAGCTTTTTTCCACGGATCACCCGTGGCTGAAACCACGGTACATATATATGCAGAAACATGATTCTAGCGGCAAAAAGGGAGAACCAACGAATTGAAAAAAATGCTCCGGCGGCGAAATCCCCCAAATTATCAAAGCCGATATAAAAAAACTAACGGGTTTGGCCTCTTATTGATAATGGTGTGAAATATTTATTTTTATTTCCTCAAGTTCTGGCTTATTACGCTTTGAAGTAACTTGCGTAATTTTTTTTCCTGATTTCAGGCGTTTGTGGGGCTTAAGCCTTTGACCTCATTGATCAGCCATTTGGCCAGAGAGACATTAGGGGCTGAACGCATCTTTGGGGGCCAAAACTAACATAATGGAGGGCACGGCGGGAGGGCCTAGCCCAAACGTTATTAACCCTATTCCCCTGCGGTGCGGCCAGATTATTATGTTATAACTTAGCTGCGGTGGGGTGGGGGGGCAATGATTATCCTCCCCCACCGCCGAGATCTCGATAACCGCTCCAGCTGATTTCGGTGTATGGCACGAATCACCATTCGAATTTCGTCGTGAACAATCGTTCTTTTGGGACCCCGATTATTTATTTTGAAAAAACCGGGGCCCAGGGACAGAAAAATACAACATTTTTGGTGTTTTTTGGAAAGGTCATTGTGGCCATGCGATTTGACCGATTTGGACCGTGGGTGGGCAAACCAGACGCCCCCGTCTCTCGCGCAAGGGTAAACTCGGCTCCATTCCGAAATCTGGCGTCCGTCCGACTGTGATCCGGCAGCCAAACGCGATCCGCTGGGGAGGGGGCAGATTTTAACCCCCTGGACTATCCTCTCCGAACCACTTGTCGGATCGAGACGAAACACTGTGGCATCGAAATATATTAAAAACGAGATGGATCTATATGATACTCTTAATTATGTCAATTATGAATATGAGCCGTCCTTTTTGTTTGCAATTTTTGCTCAAAACCTTACCATTTAAAAAAAATGATTCGGATTTTACGAAAAAAACAGCTTACGCAGCTTCGCAGACAACTTTTATCAACAGAGAAGCGAGTGTACCCATCCCAGCCGCCGCCCGTGCCTGACAGGGTCGCTTTCTCCGGCGGACCACATCAACTGACCCGCCCGGCGCCCGCACCCGCTGGACCGAGGGGGACGGAATGGAAACGAATCAACAGGAGCCACTGTGTGCGTTCCGTTGGGCGACGGAGTCGAGCTGCCCTCCGTTGAGACGGATGCGGTAGGAACCGGGCTCTTAAGCCCGGTTAGGACGTTACACGGTTAAGCCCGGTTTAGGGCGGTTAGGAACCTGGGCTTGTAAGCCACGGTCCTATACCGCATCCGTCCTCAAACGGAGGGCCACTCGACTCCGTCGCCCAGACGAGACACACAACAAGTCGGGCTGCCTGTTCGTTCCGTTTCCATTCCGTCCCCTCGTCCCACGCGGGTGCGGGCGCGGGCGGGTCAGCTGATTGTGTCCGCCGGAAAGCCGACCCACGTTCAGGCACGGGGCCGGCGGCTGCGAATGGTACACTCGCATACTCTTGTAGCTATAAGTTGTCTGCGGAGCGGTGTAAGCTGTTTTTGGTCGGTACACATCGATCAATTCTTTTTAAATGGTAAAGTTTTGGCAAAATTGCAAACAGGAACCGGGCTGCATATTCATATTTGACTTTAATAAAGTATCATATAGATCCATCTCGTTTAGAATATTTCGATTGCCACATGTTTCGTCTCCGATCCGACAATTAGGTTCGGGAGATAGACGGGGGTTCAAAATCTGCCCCCTCCCTAAAAAAACAACAATAAATAAAAGAGACAGCAAAAAAAACAATAAAAAACAGCCGGGTCGCGTTGGCTGGCCGATCACAGCGGACGGAGCCAGAATTCGGGAATGGAGCCGAGTTTGCCCTGCGCGAGACGGGCGTCCCGTTTTGCCCACCCACGGTCCCCGGTCCCCTAAAGCCCCGGTCCTAACCGCATCCGTCTCAAAACGGACGAGGAGCAGCTCGACTTCCGTCGCCCAGACCGAACGCACAAAAGTCGGACTGCCTGTTGTTCCGTTTTCCACTTCCGTCCCCTCGTCCACGCGGGTGCGGCGCCGGGCAGGTCAGCTGATGTGTCGCCGGAAAGCGACCCTGTCCAGGGCACGGGCGGCGGTGCGAATGGGTACAACTCGCAATTCCTTGTATGAATAAATTGCTTGCGAAGCGGTGTAAGCTGTTTTTGGTCGTGCAATCGATCATATCTTTTAAATTAAAAGTTTTGAGCAAAATTGCAAAGACAAATAGGAACGGGCTTCATATTCATATTGACTTTAATTCAAAGTTATTAGATCCTCTCGTTTAAATATTCGATTGCTCACATGGTTGTCTCGATCGAACTATTGGTTCGGGAGATAGACGGGGTTCAAAGATCTGCCCCCTCCCCCAAGCGGGTCGCGTTGGCTCCGAATCACACGACGACGCCAGATTCGGAAATGGAGCCCGAGTTGCCCGCCGCGGGAGACGGGCGTCTTTTTGCCCCACCCCAACGGTCCCCCGTCCTAACCGACCCGTCAGGAGCTCCGTCAGACGTAAAACAGCCGAGGCGGTTTTTGTACCCAACCGAAGGGGTCCAGACGGGCCCGGGCGTGCGTAAACCGGGTGCGGGAGGACCGGGACGGATGCGGTTAGGACCGGGGGCTTAAGCTGTTTTTGGTCGTAAATCGGATCATTCTTTTAAATGTAAAGTTTTGAAGCAAAATTGCATAACAAAAAGGAACGGGCTCAATACTTAATTGACTTTAAATTAATAGTATCTATAGATCCATCTCGTTTAAATATTTCGATTGCCAACATGTTTCGTCTTCATCCGCAATTGGTTCGGAATAGACGGGGGTTTCCAAAATCCTGCCCCCTCCCCAGCGGCGTCGCCGTTTGCTGCGATCACAGCGGACGGACGCTCAGATTCGGAATTGGAGCCGAGTTTTTGCCCCCTGCGCGGATGAAGGTATAGTCTATAGTGAGTCGCTCATTCCAACGCACCTATATCATCAGCTGGCAAGGCGCGGATTCAGAGGCGCGGAGGGTGCCCCCCCCCTAGCAGGGTCGTGCCGATGGCGCGTTGGGAGGGCGCAACTTTTTGTATGTCGCGCCCCCTGACCGAAATCCTGGATCCGCGCCTGCTTGGCACACCATATCAGTCTTGGGCTAACATTGGTCTATGATGTTATTATCGCAAAGATGATCACATTTATGAGTTCTCATTTCCTAAGTTCTTATTCGTTTTTCTAAATACAGGGTCGATTAAATCCCATCATATTGAACAACGCATGTACCCACAATCGACATCACCGACACAGCCTTTGACGTTTATCAAGCCTCAGGAAGTGGTATGGAAGGCCGATGTGGCTTCCTGCAGCTCCGACTTCCGCATTGCAGGCACTCTCTGAGCCCCGAGGACGACATTTCCGTGGGTAGAGCCAACGTAACGCCCACTATCGCTCCATAGGATAATTAACCTGCAGCAGCCGGAACAGTTTTTACAGTTGGTTCAAGTGTGTGCGTAGTGCTGGCTGCGGTAGGCTGGGCCATCTTATGGAGTTAATCCTGCACGAGTCGGTGAAGGTCAGCAAGTGTCCATCTCGTGTTCCCTAGACAGTGAACTGTTCATTTGTCTCCAGCAAATGTTAAATGAATCGGTTTTAGATCATCTTAATACACTGTACACTGTATAATTTTGTACGATTTTTAACTCGCACCGGGCCGGTGCTCGTCACCACCTTCCTCGGGCCGGGTGGGGGGGGGGGGCCATTTCGACGCCCCCTTCTAACTCGGCTCCTATGGGACCTAGACATAAACCGAAAACACAGTTCGAGATCTCGTCAAAAGGGATTTGGAAACTATTTTAGTGAAAAATGTTCTTAGGTCAATATTAGGTTCACCAGAGGTCATCAAAGGCCAGATTTTCGAGATTAAGGACTTAGCTCCAGATAAACCCAATTATCTCGGAAAGTTGGAAACTATGATAGATAGGAACGAACGGAATAACTCAATCGAAGGCTATTGAAATTTGCGATCGCTGACATGCCCTCAAGTTTGAACTTAGGTCAATAGTTAGGGCCCCAGAAGTCGTCCAGAAGTTGAAGGGCCCTCTGAGCATTTTGGCAGGCGGCAAAGCAGCTAGTGCAGTCCCTTGACAGGTCCGAAGGGCCCCTGAGCAGGCTGGAGGGTCCCTGAGTAGGCTGGAGAAGTTCAACAGGCCCTGTCAGGTAGAGGGCCCCTGACCCAAATCTAAATGGGGCCCCGGGTAGGTCAGAGGGTCCCATAACATGGCCGAATGGGCCTTAGCCAGCACGAGGGGCCTCAAAAGTAGATTAAATGGCCCTTCTGAGCATGTCGGTCAGGGCGACAAACGGGGTTCGCCAGCGCGTCCCTTGCCAGGTCGGAAGGGCCTCTTAGAAGGCTGAAGGGCTCCTGGAGGATCAGACCAAAAGGTGCGACCTATACCATTGTGTATTATTATGTACAGCGGTGTTAATTTATGAAAATGATTTGGGGGCCCTAATACTAACTTTATAGATTTTAACTCCATTCTTACCATGCAACGCCATAGGATAGGCCTAATGTTAAAATTTGATATTGGGGGCCCGCCCCCCCCCCAATTGTATATAAATCGACAGCGGTGATTATGTATTAAATAGAGTTAGTCATTTACACTAGGGCTTGCCTGATCGAGTTAAAATTCACCAAACATTTCCTTCGCGGTCGCTCGTTCAACGCCAACTACGGCGCCATACTGGTAAATAAATGGTAAGGCGTGCGGGAACGAGAAAGACGAGAACGAGTAAGAAAGAGAAAGGGCCCTTTTTCTGGAAAAAGGGACCTTTTGGCCAAGGCCCTTTTTATGGAAAAGCTTTCCCCCAACCGAAAATATGTGGCGCCGGCCCTGCCCAAAGTGCTCTCAAAGGTATGATACGCATCCCGCGCTACCTATAGTGAGATTGTTGGTAAAGATCAAGGTCAAGGTCAGGTCACAAAAGGTCATTACACACATTATCTACAAAAGTCATGCAACATATGTTTTATCGATCATTTTGCGCGTGGAATTCGATAGTGGTATTCATTTGACCACTTGCATTCATGTATTTTTTCAAGCTAAGGTCAAAGTAAGGTCACAAAATGTCAAAATTTGAAATTGATAAATATACATAGAAAGGGCATGTTTCTAGACCAGTTTTGTCTAAGAGAAAATATAGTGCTGTCATTTATTTGTCTGTATCTTGTCAATAAAAACCCCAAACGCGAAATCAAAATATAGCATCATGAGTTACCGGTACTTCAGATGCATTCACTTAGTCAAAAAGATGATAAAATTTTGCAATTTGGTATGGTAGTTGCTCTTATATCATTCTTTGACATAAATTTCATTTTTTATATTCTATATCTTGGATTTTTAGGTCATTAAAAAATGAAATTTTAGAAGTTAAAACCTTTTTTAAACAAGATTACCATTTGTAGCCCTTGTCATTCCCTAACTTTAGCAGTTTTTTTATTGCATTTTGCTTAACATTTGGTCTTTGTACGGTGTGTTCAAGTTAAGCTGATTTTTGTGTCAGAATCGTGTGCAGTGACGTCACTAAATTCGCTATATCTAAAAAATCAACGAAATTGGTTTATTTTCGCATAGAAGACGTACAATGGACTTACAAAAAGGCACTTGAAGTTTCACGTTGATAGTGCTAATTGTTTTTGAGTTGTTACGAAAAATCGTCAGGGGAGCGTGCACCCCAGCCACACACCCCCCTCCAGTAAATGCCGGTTTAAATAAATTATAATGTCATAGTGATGATCTTCAGGGAATGAGACAATTCGCGTAATTACGAGCGAGCGCGAAGCGCTCGCTCGTCTTTACGTGGTATATGGGAGGAAAAAATCTGATTATGAGCGACCCGACCCAACCCGACCCGACCCGACCCGACCCGTGGCGACGCTTTTGAGAAGCTCATATCTTTGGAACCACACGTCCGATTGACAAGCAGGCTTCTTCGCTGAGTAGCCCCATCCAACCTACCATGTTTTTTACCAGTGCCGACTCATGTTGGTGACTACCACTGCGCGCGGCGCGTGCTGCGTGAGGGGCATTGATAGGAGTTTTGTCGAAAAAAAACTCCGCAACGGTTGGGCCGATTGTGCTCGAATTTCAAGTGTGGTTTGTGACCACACCACTGGCAATGTTGCACAGGTCAGTCAAACTCTGGGTTACATTGCACGTGCGCACGTGCACCCCTGTTCCGCCCACGAAATTACCTACAAAACATCGTTGCAATACCGGACCTATACCTCGGCAACCAAAAGTCGCAAATACACAGGTCAAACACAGATGTGTAGAGAAACGATCCGCCCGGCGTATGCACTATGTGTCGATTAGCGGCGCGTGGCACGTGCAAAATTACTGGCTATACAAGTTAAAATAATGGTAGCCTGACGCTTCCACGTTTTAAATCAGTGCTTGGTACCTATGGGGCGGGATGCGATGAAACAAACACCAATGTGTAGACCAATGTACCGTCTCTAAAATGCATTCAAAAAATTATGTTTTAATGCAGTATTGTGCTGTTAAAATCCGCCTGTAATATTTACATTGCCGATTTTATTAGATATCTTCTTCATTACACGTCGTAGCTTCAAAACCAAAAAACGTGCTTAAACGATAAAAATAGACTGCAGCTGTATAGACGCAATCCAAAATCCGATATCAAAGACCACCAAAATCGAATTCGTTGCGTACAACACATGAAGCTTATAATTGCAAATAAAAATAACGCTGAAAATTATTAAGTTCAAACGTATGATATTTAAGGTTCGGATCTGTGGCGACGGGCAAAACAACAGCAACTAACGAAAATTCAAAAGCGACTGCTTGTGCAGCGAAAACGAACTCCGTTGGGTGGGTGATAAATTGACGCGGATTTATTCGGACTCGCTCGTCCTTCGCCGTTTAAGGCGTCTTACTGGTATTTAATTTTTTTGCACACATCTGTCTTATTGTAAGACAATTGTAAGAAAAACATATCTTCCAAACAGACTTGCGCCTGGATCCCGAAGTTGGATCTGGGATCGCAGTGGATCTTACGGCATAAGACGCATGCATATCTTATATCCTAGTGAATCCCTCATCGTAAAATGCATGAAGATCTGGAATCCTCCTGGAACCCTCGGCATAATATGCTTCAGAATCTGGGATCTCAGTGGATCTCTAATTTAAACGAGCTTCATATCTTAAAACAATAGGGACCGATATCAACATTTGTTGTTTCATTTCGGGTATGTAGTATGTACTTTATAAATAATTGATACCCCAAAATGATCTTGTACGTTAGAAAACATAGATATTGTAATGGCTTATTCCATGTGATATCATTACCAAGAAGTAGGTGCCTACCAACGTGCCTGAATCCCGAAGTTGGTTCTGGGATCCCAGTGAATCCTGCGGCTGCCAAATATATACAAGACGCGGCTATAGCTGTCGTGGTAGCTAAAATCATCATTAGCTCGTGATCCCTCGCTTTATATTTACTCTGTTTGTTTACCTGGACATATTTGTGATCTCATGGAACATCCCACCGGACACAAACAGAAAGGCACATATCGCACAGGAAATCACAGTGTTCCGAGCTCGAGAAATCCCCCGGATCCTCAGGCCTCCAAAATGGCTTCTAGCAAACTTCCACAGCCACTAACAGAATGGAATTCGGGACAACACAGTTCAGCTTATAACTGGGCGCGGATAGTCCTGTCACAGCTAAAATGATACATATCAGGCTGGCTTCACTGGACGTGAGACCCTCATCATCTTTGGATCGAGAAGATCCACATCCATACATTGTTCTCAGGTTCTGGGATGGAAGCTAGAAGCAGCCATCAGCACCATCTGCCTTTCACAGCCTGCGTTTACGATGTCTCCCATCCACAGCGTATATGGGACCTGCGCAGTACGTGGCACCAAGGCTATAGAAGAACCGCGGCACGGCTTGGCCGCAAGTCATACGTCGCCATTCTCCACTGACGCGCATCAACTGATCCAAGCGCAGCGAGTGCGAGGTAAATGAAACAGAAGAAAAACCGCTGAGGCCAGTGCCTTGTCCCCCACAGATCATCCACAACAAATTTAATCAGCTAAATCGGCGCGCATTGTCTGTAGTATTCTGCGGCTTCAGGACGTCAGACAGCGGGCCGGTGGCCCCGAAGACCGGTGATAGATTACCGGCCATTGTTGGAGCCGGGCCACAAGTGTTGTCCTTAGGGGAGGATTTACAAAAGCCTTTGCCAATTTCAGAAGTGCGTTGAATGATATATAGAGGCGGGTGGAAGTGAGTTACGCAGGTCGGGCGGAATAGCGGCAGCATCGACAAAGGAACTATGCTTTGGATGATAAGGTTTGTTTGTGATAAGGGGGCTTGTCCCGCAAAATATACCGAGGCACTGGTCGCGAAACAAGAAAAGAAAAGGACCGAGTGTTTTATCCGAGTAACCGCGGGCTAACAAACGTTATACAAACGTTATCTTAAGAAGGCTCTTTCCTAAGTGTGTTGTCTGCATTTTGAAGTCATCCTATTTTATTAAATATATTTTGAGAAGAAGCTGCTAAACAATTTTGTCACAATGCAAATATGGAGTATGATAAGATATGCTCGTTGGAAGTAATTAATGGGCCCAGTAATCTATAATTTAACCATTCGTCCAACGTCGTGGAAGAGGCCATATGAAAGCATGGAATGAGGGAACAAGATAAGAGGGTCAGACAATTCCTGATCAAATAATTGTGGAGCGGATAATCTGGTAATCTTGAAGAAGCTGCTAAACAATATTGTCGCAATGCAAATATAGGGTATGATAAGATATAGTCGTTGCAGGGACGTAGCCAGGGGGCACGGGGGCGATGCCATGCCCCGTGATAAAAAACATACTATATAGAATGGGATTATCTGACGACCCCCCCCCGTTTTGCAGGAGCGATAGGTGGAGGAGCGAAATGGTGAATTTTTCCGACGTGCCCCCGCCGCCTCAGCCTGATAAACATCAGCTGCTACGCGCCTGATCAACGCTGTCGTGTTCCCGCACTTGTGTTATGTAATTGACTACGAAGAGCCAGCTCGACGGATGTGCATTGAAACTGCTTAATAGTACATAATTTTCTCAAGTAAACACAACATGTTTCAGCATTCAATTTCACACAGGAAATGCGAGGCATCGGAGGCAGCGGCATTTCTTCGCTGATAATTAATAAATCAGCTGCCGTTTGTTCCTAGAGTCAGCTGAATCGATGGTCGGTAAATGATTCATTGGGTTCGTTCGGTAAACAGTCAGCGATGGTGCTCCTCACTTCAGAGGCAGCTCTCCAAATGATTTCGTAATTTGAAAATTGGAATAGCGCACCAATGACACTGGGAGAAAAAAATAGCACGTCACTTGAATGTTGACTAGATCCAGGCATGCCGGTGTGGACATTTTCAGCAGAACAATATATTTTTGTTTCAGTGAGCTAATTGTTAACATTTGTTTTCATCTCATTGCCTCAAACTTCATCAAATAAACCCAAGTCAGCTGCATGAAGCGCAATCCTCGGATGAAGAAGTGAATGACATGGTGCTCAAACTACCAGGTTTCTCAGCTAACACTGGCTCAACGCAGCGTTTCGCTTTTTAGCATCCCTATTCCCAGTACACCATGGGCACCGCTCGGTAACAGCATCACACGCTGATTGGCACTGATAAATGTAACCACACAGCCACTCGGCGTTCGGAATTTCTCACAGCCAAACTGCATTCCTCAGACACATAGCCGATAGCGCGGTTCCTGGACAGGCTCTGACCCCCGCAGTATCGCTCATCTGAGAGCCTTTGCTGGGAGCGTTTGCAGCTGCGATCGGTCAGCGCGGCAAATCCGGCGATTGTGGGTCCGATTTCGGCTGCGGAGGTTGCAGCCTCTGGTGGCGCCGCTGCCGGGTGTGTGAAGACGCCGACTTACAGCGCAGTGCGCCTGCAGCAGCCGTCTTGTGCCGAGCAGTTGGCCTGTGTGAACATGGATGTCGTTGGTATTTGGCAGCAGCTCGTCCATGGTGCTGCTACTTGTTTCGGTTATCCAAAACCTACATACGTACCAAGCCAATTATACAATTTCGAAATCCTTAGCCGAGCAAGAACAATTTTCAAAACTATTAACTTTTATATGAACCGATAACTGGAAGTTAGCATGATCCTATGAAAATAACATCAATTTCTAAGACCGGACGCTGGCTTAATCCTTTTCCGTGCTGGGGGAGGGGAAGATTCTGCCTCCGGTGCTTTTTTGCTTACCGCTCCCAAACCGTTAAGCCTAGCGTCCTGAAATTGTCTGACTTCCCATAATTTATTTACACGTGTTGTGTCGTTAAAAAATTCGGCTGCTTGGCAGAGCTGCAGTGCCACGGTCAGCTGTTTTGGGAAGAAGAGTGTTACGAACGCGGCAGAGGCGGTGCCACGGTCCTGTTTTGGGAAGAAGAGTGTTACGAACGCGGCAGACTGCAGTGCCACGGGTCAGCTGGTCGTTTGGAAGAAAGGTTACGAACGCAGCAGAGGCGCGCCAGGGTCTGTTTGGAAGAAGAGTGTTGAACGCGGCAGAGCTTGCAGTGCCACCGGTACAGATTTTTTGGGAAGAAGAGTGTTAACGAACGGAGCAGAGCTGCAGTGCAGGTCCAGCTGTTGTTATGGGAAGATGAGTGTATACGAACGCTGCAGAGTGCAGTGCACGAGTCCAGCTGTTTTGGGAGAAGAGTGTTACGACGCGGCTAAGAGCTGCAGTGCACGGTCGCTGCTTTTGGAAGAAGAGTGTTAACGAACGGGCAGAGGCAGCGGACAGGGTCTGTTTTGGAGAAAAGTGTTACAACGCGGAGAGCAGTGCCACGGTGGTCGTTTTGGGAAGAAGAGTCGTTATCGAAGCCAGGCAGAGCTGCTAGAGCAGACTGTTTTGGGAAAGGAAGTGTGTTACGACGCGGGAGGAGGTGTACGGTGTGGTCTGTTGGGGAAGAAAGTGTTACGAAAGCGCAGAGCTGCAGTGCACGGTGAGCATCGTTTATTGTTGGGAAGAAGAGTTTTACGAATGACGCGAGCAAGAAGCTGCAGTGCCACGGTTCAGCTGTTTTTGGGGAAGAGAGTGGTTACGACACGGCGGTTGGTGTGGCGGCCTATAAACTTCATCGTAGCGTTTGTGGTGCAATAATGTGTAGAAAGCGGTTTTTTCGCAATGTGCAGAACCGATACATCTACTGGAGATTCGATCATATTTTTGAGTGGGGCAGAGGCGACTCAGTACACAATGCGGAGGAGATAAACTCTCAGATTAGGTGACCTATCAAATTAGATACGATAAAGACGTTGCGTGCATGTGCCCCAAGTTTGTTTCCTAGACCCGCCTAAGCAATGGTAGTTTATATATAAACAAATTACAGTGAAAAATGCCAACCAAGTGACGTTCATTCGTCCTAACATCATTAAAGCGCACACTATTTGTTACGCAGATATAAATCTCCCATTATTACATTTTTCCTGAAATATATGCCTGTGAATGTCATTTGTTATGTTCTTTTGATATATTGAAACCAGTAAAATTACAACTCAACACTGCAATGACAGATCGGTAACCACATGATGCAAATTAAATTTCAAAAAACATATTATTTTTTGCCCTTAGTACCCTTGCTTTCAACCAAAAATATCTTCTCGGTATATCTAATAAAAGACCTTGTCATTGAGGAATGAATGGCGTTCGTCCCATCGAAATCCACCGAGCGGTTCTCGAGATCTCGGGGGGGGGGGGCAGAATCTGCCCTCCCGCACGTTAACGTGATTCTGGCCGCCAGCACGGAATAGGGTTGCGTTGCTTCGGTTAGGTGCGGAAGCCATGAGATGAAAGTAATTATATATCTTTGCGCATGTAACAACTATTTCACCTTTTTACAATAGCCCCTAAAAAACATACTGCAATTCGACAGAATGTCGGTCGGCTCACTCCAAAGAAGAAGCGCTATATACCAGTCATCGCCGCGTCCTGATATACCCAATACAGCATCCGACACAGTCCGACTGCTGCTCAAAATAAGAAATTCTGTAGGTATACCAGCCATCGCTGCATCCTGATATACCCAGCACAGCACCCAGGACAGTGCGACTGTTGCAGCTGCCTTGATTGCCGTTCGATTGTCGCATCTCTGCTGAGCGCAGCTGCCTCGCCTGCCGTCCCCAGCGGCCGACAGAAAAACGGCCGGCCGTTTTCCGCCGGCGACTGAGAATGCCACGCACGCCTGGTCTAGATATCGCTGATCAATCAGCTTGTAGCGCCGGGCCCGCAATGCCGCCGCCACGGTCCGCTCGACTCACATCAAAGCGGCTCTGAGAGACATTTGCGTACCGGGTTGAGCGGGGCTCGCGGGCCTGCTCACCGCTTAGGTGACCAGCGGAGCGGCTCGTTTGAGAAGCGGCTCGTATCCGATGCGGTTCGGATCCGATGCGATCGGTGAGCGTGCACTGCGCACCAGCGCACACCAAAGCAGGGTAATCACGGCCGGATTTCATCGGTGCGGCTTCAGTCGAGCCCAGATGTCGTCTGAGATTGAATGGTGGTTCTCCGGGTGAGAGATGGTCGGACGCTGTGAGAGTGTTGTGCATCTCTGGGATCCTGGTTAGTGGTCATGCTGCAAATGCTTAGAGGAAAAATATGAATCAAAACTGCAAAGGAAATGACTCTAACGGAAAGGATTCGATGGTTTGATAATGGGAGGTTCAGCCTCTGTTCATGTAATCGCATATGTGCAATAAAAAGATGTGCCAACAACTGGGTTCAGAACGCTTTATGTGGCTCCGTTGCAAAGCCAGTTCCCACTTTTAACAATGTTGCAAGCAGTTCCGCATCCTACAAGCATGACCTTCAACCCGAGAGGTCATGCTCGTTCATAAGCCGCCTCGCCAAATATTGTGTTGAGATGAACGCCGAGCAATTTTGCAATGAAAGTCATACTTTGATTTAGTGTCGGATATGAATCATCACCCACATAATTAACGCATTTGGACGGCAACGGGCGCGTTTGAGAGAGCGTAGGCACACTTGTGGAGAACTATAGGGGGCCCGGCCTCGGATACCGCCAGAGCTTATGCCTCTGAGCTTGTATTTTAATCAACAGTTTGAAATATGGCCGTAGAGGACCGAGGAGGTTGTAATGTGGGGATGACTGCCGGCGGATATGGCCGCCGGGAAGGCCGTGACATGCCGAAGTCAAATAATTAGCATGACAGAGTGCAGACGTGGCACTCATCGCGTGAGCTCAATACAGATTCAATTTATACATACAAGGACCTTTTCAATTTAAGGAGTTAAGAAAATTTGATTTCAACTTTGTTATTCTTTTAACATCATCTAGCATTAACTCACAGAAGTTAACACATACGGTGAGCTCTCCTTCAGTAAAGAGTTTATTTTCACGTTGTTCTGTTGTAGTTAGGTATAGGAAAGTGCAAACCCTAAAATAACTCATTTTCATTTGATAAAAGACAGCCATGTATTCATTGTTTCTTAGGTAGGTCAAACAGCGTTGTCAGTTTTTCAAAACAGTTGGGGGCCGAACAGGGTGGATCCAAGGGGATCCATCGTGCACATGGTCTTCCCCAGATCGACTGAAGTCTAAAATTTACACACTTCCTGATTTGATCTACCCTATTAGGACAATACAAATTCCATTTACAGCGAATTGAAAGGTACCGACAATCTCTTTTATGAGAGACCCTGAAATATACATCTTAATAATGACGGATCTGGTATCCAGACAGATTATCATGTAAAATGGCGTCTAAGATGTTTCATTTTAGTTGATCATTTGCCAAATTTGAAGGCGATTAATTTTTCGCAGTGGATCCCAGCACTGATTGTGAAGCAAATACAACGAGTAGTAGTTAACAGTTAACAGCAGGGTTGCAGAGCCGGAGTCGGAGTCGGAGTCAGAGTCAGAGTCAGAGTCAGAGTCAGAGTCGGAGTCGGAGTCGGAGTCGGAGTCGGAGTCGGAGTGGGCAGGGAATGGAGTAGGAGTGCGGGGTCGGAGGTCGTCGGAGTCGGTGATTTTCTGACGTGGGAAGTGAGTCGGCAATAATGTTGCCGTAGTGACTCCGGCTGGTCGGCTTGGCAGCGCATGACAAAATATTTTTATGTGCAGTTCTAAGTGAGCCACTGAGATAACAGCATTCACATTCACACTTTGTTTGGGTCGATCCTTGCGACTATTTCAATATCTAAATCTTCGAATGCATACCAGAGGGCGAAATCTATACAGTGTGCTTAAAAAATTTCCACTGCGCCAAAAAAAATAGAAGGGCACACTCAGGCGAGTTAATCGTTGTCACATTCATTAACCATAAGTCCATAACATTCAAATATTGTCTGATATTCATGTGGATGATACGGTTGTCACAAGACCTGGCAAATTTCCATTTGGGGGATTACCAGCATTTTAAAATCGCAAGTTATGATCGGACGTCTATTCAGTTCATTGGACTGCTACATATATTTTCGCTAACTGAGCTCCATTCTTGAAACATCATTTTTGTATTGCGGGCGGTTCTTATGAGCCTGTTGTCAATAGCGTCAGCTAACTAAAGGTGAGAGTCGATTTCAGATTCGGAGTCGGAGTCAGAGTCGGAGTCACCTCAAAACCGATCGACTCCGCAGCCCTGGTTTACAGGAAGCGGGCTTGTGTCCGTTAGGTCAACAAATTAATTCAAACCAACTCAGTTGTAATAACAATCGGTCCGATTTACTAGTGGCACCAGTTACGGCTATAGTTTGCGGCAGAATCTGCGTAGTGACGCAATTCTGACGCCAGCGGATGTGACATACCTCCGTCGAAGTTTCGAGGGACACGAATCGGAGCACGAAACAACGTCTTATAAAAGGTGCCCACTAGTCCTGTGTCGAAATTACTTAACGTTTAAGCGAGTTAAATCTTTCAGCACAACCCATTTTTCGATCTTATCTACAAATCTGCTATTTCAATTAAAATCCTATGTTGGAGGTGAACTATTCCCTTTAAAGGACACCACAAAGGACCAAGAGTTATTTTCTTCAGAATACCTATATAGGTACTAGCAGAGAGCTGATGACGGATATGAATCATCACTGAGTCACGGTCTATCGGCGTTGGTGTGGTCGACTCCTGAAATACTGCAGACGCACACCGTCAGCAGACAGCTGCATCTGGCGTCTAAGGAGCAACCTCTGCGGCGCGTCCAAATTGGAGACTGCCATGCTGACTGAAACTGCCAGCATGATGTGAAGAGGAGGGTTTGAGCTTTCCCACGATAGCAAGTAATGCAACTTCTCAAATGGCTGTAAAAAGGAAGTATGTATGTAATCAAAGCACATATTATAAGTGAGAGAAAAAAATGATGGAGTTTTGTCGCACTAGATGATTTCATAGATTATTTCAAATGTGCTTGAAATGTTCATAGATTATTTCAAACTCACTTAGCTGATTGGTAAATATCCACATGCACACACTCACGCACGCATGCGCGCACTTACACATATGCGCCCGAGCACTGGTGACTAAACCTTTCTGGCGATCATGACATAACACACAGCAAATGGCCTCGGCAAGAAAAACCAACTCGGGCAAAAACGGCTCACCGAACATTTCGCCCCATCACGGCTGGTGGATTGTGTGATAATCACAGGACGCAGATCGGCCGGCGGACAGCGGCGGTTGTTAGGGCCGTTCTTCACGTGTCAGGTGCGCCGTGTTCGCAGCTGCAGCTCGCGCCGAGTGGCCAGCACGCAGTCGGCCGACTTAATCACATGGCGCCCGCCGGCCGGCGCGGCGGCGCCCGGAGGAGGCGCCCGGCCGGCCCCGAGGCGGCGGCGTAATTAAAACTTTAGCAGCCACGCACCCCTTGACAATTAACCTGTATGGTGAGTTTGACAGGCGATTAGAGGAGTATCATTACACACTCGAGATGTGGCGATTGCGCCCATTAGCCGCGATGACTGGGAGACGTTTACTGTGTAATCATGCGGTATCCGCCCAGTATTTGCAGACGAGATGGGTGTATTCAATTCGCGCTCCCTTTCGAGAGGTCGTTTGGAGGACTCTCGGGGTTCCGTGTTACGCCGGTGAAGCGGCTGAGCCGGGTTAAGATAACGCGGCGATGGGTCATTCGTTCGTCTCGTGAGCGAATTCACTCGCCCCGCTTTATGTGACCTTTTCACATTCGACGCAGACCCGAGATGGCATACATGAAGAGTTCGCGAGTCTCTTTATGGGCCGGCTCTTAGAATGGCTCGTGCCTTTTAGCAGCTGGTACTCCGTTCACGACATATGCGGCTGCGGCCGAGTGCTTTCAGCCCTCAGCTATCAGAACTGACCGTGCCGAGCATGAGACTATTACTCACCACGCTGTCCGCACGCGTCATGCGACGTGACAGCCGAGACCGGGGGCGGACGTTGGCGACCGAACATTGTGACGCCCCCTCCCCCGGGCAGAGCTCGCACGGTAACACAATAACGCAGAGACCGCTCCTGGGAGAGTGGGAGCACCATCCAGTCATTCCATCAGCAGGAGACATTTCAGTCGGCGTCGCTGCGCAGGAGGAATATACAATTCATGCGGACGCTGACGCCGACTCTGAGCACGCCAGTCACACTTGGCTGCACGGCAGATGCTGCAGGTGGGAGGGAACAGTCGTCCGCCCCCGCCGGCTCCGGCACCAGGAAATATTCCGAAAATGACCTCACGTCAAGCAAATACTACATATGCCATATTGTGACAATCAAATCGCATAGCCATGTACTGCAGTTTCGACGGCTTTCGATACCGTTGCATGGTTTCTTTCCCGGGCGTTGATTCTCATAGCGTAGAGTCAAGCACATATCTGCCGAACTGTGAAGCGGTTGCATAATTTTGTTCGCCATAGACGCCTATTTAACAGGATTTGGAGGTCATCACAGATCTTCAACAGTGGCCAGAGAAACGCATTTGTTTGTCCAGATGTTCATTTCGTCAAATATGTCGTCAGATGTGCATTCTAAATTCTAATCTCAACTATATTGGCTATCTGCGCCTCAGCTGTCTATTCAATTCAGACAGTCAAATTGTCTCCGTCTGTAGCACTGGTCATCGACTACCTCCATTGCTGGCATGTGGCTCCCCGCTCCGCGTTGGTAACGGGAAACACCTTCAACATTTGAAATCACAAGTCAAAAGTATGCGAAAACGAATCGAGCCCATCGTGTCTAAGGAAGTTTCTCTGCCGAATTCCTGTTGACACTTGACTCCTGTTGACTCCTGTTAACTCCTGTTGACTCCTGTTGACTCCTGTTGACTCCTGTTGACTCCTGTTGACTCCTGTGACTCCTGTGACTCCTGTGACTCCTGTGACTCATGTTGATTCATGTTGACTCCTGTGACTCTTGTGACTCCTGTGGCTCTTGTGACTCCTGTGACTCCTGCACGTGACTCCTGCGGCGTCTCTCCTCCGCGGAGGGCGTCCCATTAGCCGGCGTCTCTTCTCTGAGTGGTCACTGGCCAGCGGTCAGGTTCAGACCGTCGATCTGCGGCCGGGGGGACGACCAGCGGACCTTGCTAATGACACTGCGGTCCGACCACGGCCGAGCGGGCGGTGGGCAGGGACCGCACGCCGGTCTGTAACTAGCCGCCACAGCCGCGAGACCTCCGATCGGGATCAAACGGACCGCGCTGACCGCATCCGGAGACCGCTCGAAGATCGCAGCGTCACCCCGCCTCTCACCGTCACCCGGCACCCGGCACCGTCACCTGGCCCCGTCACCCGGCACCGTCACCCCACCTCTCCGGCAGGGAGATGTGGACAGAGTGTCGCGGTCAGAGATGACGCTGGGAAGTCGGATATGTCGATGCTTATGATCAGTTTCGTCTGAGTTGGCACAGTGGTGTATTTATAAATCCGTCAACGGGGGCCACGATCTCAAGAGGGCATCAAACCCTGCATGAGGGCGACGTCAGCGAAAGGTGTTGTTGAGCGGGGGATGGGGTAGACTCCGATACATTTCCGAGGGCGCCCTGCCGGCTCTCATATACCTCCAAAGCAGACTTGTATACGATTCAACTCTGATTGAGTCGCGACTCATGAATCAAGCAGTTTTTACGACTCATACTGATGAAATCGCTCACATTTTTAAGCACTCGGCTTTGAGTCGTGATTGAATCGATGAGCTCAGTTAGAAACCACGTTGAGTCGACGACAAATATTGAGAGAGCTGACTGAGTCGGGTTCGCGACTCAATCAACATGCATTTTAAGTTCAAAAGCAGCCTTATAACTTGTTCTCAACCAAGTGGTATCCATCAACAATTCAATATATGAATACAGATGCAGACATACATATTAAATAACTTTCATGTTCTAAGTTGCAGATGTAGTCATAGTTGAGTTATGATTGAGTCGCTATAGATGATTCAAAAATGATTGGAGTCGGGACCTGGAATGACTCAAATGTCATTTTGAATTGATTGAATCGAAAAGTGCCGGCTCAAGTCTTTGATTGAACGAATGCATAACTTTGATTGATTGAGTGTGGAATTGAATCAACTAAACGTGGATTTTGAAGTCGTGATTGAATCGTTCGAAAAATAATTGAATCGTATACAATTCTGCTTCCAAAGGCGCCCCTCCGATTCTCTCCGAGGGCACCCTCCAAATAGCTCCAGAGGCGACCTCGGAAGAATGTGAGGCGTGAGGCACTCCCGTCTCACATTCAGCGAAGGGCGCCTTTAGCGGTATGTAGGGAGGGCGCACCGGGTCTCACATATATGTACTGATCCGAGAGCGCCTTTGGACTATGAGGGAGAACGCCTTCTGAGGTGTATCGTATCGGTGGGCGCCTTTGAAGGTATGTGGGAGGGTGAGGGGTATCGGAGAGCGCCTTCAGATAATTGGAGGACGCCTCCGAAAGTGCATTCGAGGGCGCCTCTGAAAGTATGTGGAAGGGCGCCATCGGAGATGTATCACATTCAGCAAAGGGCGTGAGGCGAAGGGCGCATGTAATGAACCGAAGGCGCCTTCGCCGCCTTCGGTGCGTTAGGGCGCCTTCGGCGCCCAATAGGGGGGGGGGATGGTGCAGTGACCCCCCTGAGTTCGCATGCTTGCCAGTCAGCCACTCCAAAATGCGCATATTGATATGAAACAACATCCAGAGTCGCAATGTGTATCAGTCAGCAAATCGCTTCAAAGAAACTGCTTCCGCATGGTTGCTGGTTTGATAGCAGTCGGTAAATAAGAACCGCTCCGAGATGCTTCTGTTGGCAAAAACGTCGAATGGACGGTCTCTGGGATCAGATCACTTCACGAACCAGGCTGTATCAAATCATATGCGGCCACTGCTACGGGATGCATATTGCACAAATATAATCAGAAGTAAACGGCTCCCATTGCAGGGCTAAAAAATCAATTTGAGGCTTCTTTTGACAGCATTATATAGACAAGACCTGACTTTTTACGACGGAGTGCCAAATTGAGCATGACGTGACCATGGATATAAGCGACCTCAATAAAAAACGACCGCTTTTTCAGCCATACATCGAGGCTGGCTCAGTGGTTCATGTCATGCTTCACATAAATTACATCCTAATCACCTCCGATCAGCTAATGAAACGACGTAATGGCACTTCATGCCCCCTGAAGTGTCGCCGCAGATCGAACGCAGTTTGGCCAGGTGAACATTGTCAGGGACCGATTACGTTTGTATCGGGGGGGGGGGGTGTCCCAAACGTAAGAGCCAATTTCGGTCCTCGGTGCTGGTGCGTCGTTTCTTATTATAGTACGCCGCGTTATAGTCCACACAGCTATGACACATCTGCTACAGTGGACGGTCATTTGCAGGCCTTGGCGATGGCTGCAAGAGCGATGAAACTTATTTGATGTGGTGAGAGTAGTGCTAATCTCAACATTGCCTTCGCTTGGCCGTCGTTTTCTTGCACCTTTCGATCATGAACTTTCAATAAGAATAGTTGGACTTTTAGTTGATAAATGGCATTGGTACGCTATGGTATGCAGACTGCAATTTGCGTATGTTGAAACTTATGAACACTTCAATGCAATGGGCACTTCACAAGGCATTAGAGGCTTAGCGCATGGGTATGAATTGCAGTTCTCGGTTGTTAAAACTTTTTGAACCCTGAAGCTCATAATCTTAGACCTTATTATTTTAGCTCCAAAGTTACATCCAACTTCAACATTGAGCCGCACAACCCATGCACTTTGTACATGAGCGATGGCCTAGAAGCAGCTTTGCATTGATTGCCAATCAGCCATAGTCAGAGATGATAGACATTCCTTAGCGGACCACGGGCCTGATATGCCGTATACCGTCCAACTGCCAGTAAGTATATGGAAGACTATTGCCGGACAGTGCTGGACAGCATAAATCGATTCACAAAGGAGCACGTGGCCCGGGCTTAACTGGTGCGGGTCTACTAAGACAAAGTCCATTCTGAGCCATCCAACAACGACGCAGCCGGAGTGGCATTTTGATGCCAGTTCAATATGCTAGCCTCAGTTAGTTATCCCTGACCTGACTGTTCAAGTGGAGCACACAAACGTGAAACTCCAGTTTGGCAGTAACAGCGGATTAAGTACTGATAATTTATGTCCCGAAATGAATCAGCACAATTACATCCAGTCCCTGCGGCCAGCAAGCGTTCATAAACATATTCACGTTCACGAGCGAAACCTGTCGCCAATCGCAGGCCGAGCAAATGAGGAAATATCAGGGCTGTGCTGGTGAAACTCAAGCACCTGCAACATCAGCGCTGTAAAGGAGAATGAGGTGATGCCTGCCGTAGCAGACATTCGCGGTTTGGGAGACGAAAACAGGACGTATTAACATGCGCACTGGAGGGGGGACTTTTTTGTGCCCCCACATGTTTTTCGTGGATAGCTCGAAAACGAAAAAGAGCAGGGCGGTGTTTTTATGCGACATTTACGGCAACACAATAGCGGGTCGTTTGACGTAAAACAATGGGAAACTGGACGGTAAACTTTCGAGTTATATAGCCTTTAACTCAAAGATGGCGGCCAGAATCGAGGTTGGTGAAGCGATATCTTCGGAACCAACAGTCAGATCGGGATTATTCAAACGCCATTCAGCAGTCAGTGTCCATGTGAGTTCCCGACCCTAACTTTAGACACATTGCTGGTGACCTGTGACGTCACTGAGCCAGATGTAAAACAAATTAAATATTGACATTTGGCCAGATTTGACTTTCGTGACGTCGTTTGACCTTTTAGATATTGACCTAAGGTCACCTAAATTTTAGCAAACTTATATCATCATAGTACCTGCCTAGCCTCATGTAAGTTTGATCTTTCTAGCTCTTATTATAACTTCTGAGATCTCAGGGGGGCACTAAAGTGCCCCCTCTCTCTCCAGTGCGCGTTAGTGGCAGACTCCTGAGGGGCCCCTTTCCAGTGCGCGTGTTAAGCTACAGTGAGGCGTTAAGACTGAAACTTAACAGTTTCGGTCTACAGTGCCAGTTGGATGGTTAGCTCGCTCTCCCGTTAACATACATTTTTTTCGGGAGATATTGACCCGCTAACCCGTTGAGCCGGTAGTCCATCGTTATTTTCTAGGAGATAACTCAGAACTCTAAAGCCAGTTTATCCAGACCCCTTAATAAATAGGTGACCTGAGCCCCTGTTAAGATGTTTACCGCATAGTTTGTTATTTTCCCGCTTACCTTATTTGGTATCTCATACATCAGGACCTCACCACCTCATGGTCTATTTTAAAGCTGTTCAAATACTTTCAGCAAATGTTCAAGCAAGCTGAATACATACAATCTTTTGTGTATGCTCTACACACAACATTGTTATAAGCTTGCTTTGTGCACTCTAAATTTCATAACTCGAGCCGACGGGATATGCTGTGTCTATGTGACCGACTCAACATATCCCGCCTTAGCCAACATAGTCAACATAGCTTCAGGCAGACCGAGGGCTGACTTCAGGCAGACTGAGAACAGACCGACTGAGGACCCTTAGGGTCGACGGAGGGCCATCCCAGGCCGACTGAGGCCCCCACAGTGGCGTATCCAGAGGGAGAAGGGGCCATACCCCTAAGACTCGAAGGGGCGCTCTGTGTGCAGAGAAAAGGCCCTCCCGTGCGGTGAGGAGGCCCTCCCGTGCGGTGAGGAGGCCCTCCCGTGCGGTGAGGAGGCCCTCCCGTGCGGTGAGGAGGCCCTCCCGTGCGGTGAGGAGGCCCTCCCGTTGCGGGTGAGGAGGCCTCCCGTGCGGTTGAGGAGGCCTCCCGTGATGAGGAGGCCTCCCGTGCGGTGAGGAGCCCTCCCGCTGCGATGAGGAGGCCCTCCCGTGCGATGAGGAGGCCCTCCCGTCGCGTGAGGAGGCCCTCCCGTGCGGTGAGGAGGCCCTCCCGTGCGGTGAGGAGGCCCTCCCGTGCGGTGAGGCCCCTCTGGACAGAACGGAGGGCCGTGGGGATGATAGACGCCATGGGGGTGCCATATAGTGAAATTGGTCCCAGTCTGTGCGGAGAGGAGGCCCTCCCGTGCGGTGAGGAGGCCCTCTGGACAGAACGGAGGGCCGTGGGGATGATAGACGCCATGGGGGTGCCATATAGTGAAATTGGTCCCAGTCTGTGCGGTGAGGAGGCCCCTCTGTGCAGGAGGAGGCTCCTCTGTGCGAGGAGGAGGCCGCTCTGTGCTGGGAGGGGACCCTAGTGCGGGGAGAAGGCCCCTCTGTGCGATGAGGAGCCCTCTCCACACACGAGGCTCTTCAAAAAGTTAGTTAGATCCACTGTTTCAGCCGCGAAAGGAATTTTATTGAAAGTGTCACACGGGGATTAAGAACATTTTTATATGAATATCTGCTGCGTTTCTCGCTGCTGAGTGCTCGCAGCTGAGAGCCGAGAGTTCAGTGTTGTCAGATGTGTCACCTGAAAACGATTCGAAGACGTCCTTTTCCGGCAGTCGTCTTTAGAGGGCTTAGGCTTTTATCGCATTAGCCCAATGCCTGCTCCATTGGAAACATACTTAGGATATCTGGTTCCGGTATCAGCGCCTACATTCCTCACTGGAGCGAGTGAATCCGGTACCTTCCTCTGGTGTACCGCAATTTTGGTGTTAGCAGCATTTGGCAGCAGCCAGCAAACTGAAGGGAGCCGTCACAATATGTTTGTATGTATGCATGTACAGCCGGTATAGTATGTGTCTTTTCTGTTTTAGTTTCTAAAAGTCATATAATTTCACTCCTGTGTACATGAAAGACTGATTTAAGGGAACATGTGGTACTATCCAAGGCAATTGTAGATAGGTATCACATGTTTCCTTATATCAGTCATTCGTGTACACAAAAGTGAAAATAGAGGAGTTTAAGAACCTAAAAAAGGTAGCATACATATTAAACAGACTGTACATCTTGCCAACGTGGCATTACTCTACTCAGCTGCTGTACGAGACACATGAGTACAAGAGAGCTATGTTACTATCATAGGTGTCAATTGATATACTTTTAGGTGGGACTTCGCCTCCGCCCCTCCCCATGTTGAGATCGCCCCCTACCCATGGTGCTAGCTCGCCCCCAAATGTTTTCTGTCCTTATATTAGCCGTTTTCACCAAGGATTTATTTGTACCAGGTAGTACCCGGTAGTACCGGGTCATATTTCGTGCGTTTTGGGTAATTGAGTCTAGTAACACGGCTTTTCCCAGATATCTTTGTTATCAATAGCAACTTTATGAATACATGTACAATTATCTGCTCTTACAATTCAAAATTTCCCGTTAGTTTTCTTTGTGTAATCAAACTCAAACACATATTACCGGGTACTACCGGGTACCATCGGTCCGGTTGTACCCGGAAATACCCGGTAATATGTGTTTATGAATTTGATTATACAAAGAAAACTAATGGGAAATTTCGCATTGTAAGAGCAGATAATTGTACATTAATTCATAAAGTTTCAATTGATACCAAAAAGATCTGGGAAAAGCCGTGTTCCTAGACTCAATTACCCAAAACGCACGACATATTACCGGGTACTACCGGGTAAAAATAAATCCTTCGTGAAAACGGCTATTACTTGATATATAGGTAAAGGTCTCTACACTGCGACCAGTAACAAACAAGCATCGGATTAAATATTTAATACGGGCACACACCATCTGTATATTATGAGTAATACCGCCTTTGTCCCATCTCACGACGAATTAAATATCTGCGTTATAGTGTTTCTGTCCTTCGTAAAGTTGTTAGTAGATTATCTTTTATCTGGCAGCATTGATTTGGTTACTAGGTTGAGCGGCGATTTGAATGCGCGTTTGGAAACAATTGCCCTGCGGGTCTCTCAGCTCTGCTGCGAATTATTTCTGTTCTGGAAATATTCAGCTCTGGCTTAATGATTTCCACCTTCTTGCTCGTGTAGGTACTGAAGAACATGTGTACATACGAAGTTTTCGCCAAAAAAAGGTAAGTATAAAATTTGGGGTCCGTAAAAAAAATATGCACTGATGTATGTTACGTTTTATCAACCAATAATTTGTCTTAACACATACCTACGTGTCGATTTATGCATATATTTTCGGAGTGGTCCTCAGCCTCCCAATGTTGAGTTTGGCCCCTCCAACACTGACGACATTTTTAGGGGGCTGGGGTATGTCTACCTGAGAGGGTAGTTTGGGATGACCCTCAATCGATCAAAAGGGGTGTTTCCGGCCTGAGAGCTCTAAGTCGGTACGAGATGAACGTCCGCTTCTTTGAGAGGATCATCGGTCGACCTGAGAGGGCCATTGATCGGTCTGAGAGGTCCCTTGCCAGGTGGCTATACCCATGCTAGACAGAGATGAGAGGAGGTTCTTACGAGGCCTGAGAGGGACTTTGAAATACCTAAAATGTATCCTATATTTATCCAAGCTGAGGGCCATTGTCAGGCCCGAGAGGGCTCTGTCAGTTTGAGAGGGCTATCAGTCATTCTGAAAGCCATTGGTCGGTCGGACGCTAGGTCAAAAGTTTGGTTTGAGGAGGCGCCGTTCAACACAAGCCCAAAACTCATGTTGGGGCGTAAATATGAAATTTGAAGCGAACATTTTGTATTTACCTATCCGTTACATTGTCTTTTATAATCATGAAATGTGTTTATTTTAGTCGATTTCAGTCGGTTTGGTAAAACCGTGGCGCTGATATAGCCGTTCTTGAAGTCGTCCCTGTTCGCCCCCCCCCTTCCCAATCATTTTGAAAAAAAATACGCCGCTGGTTACTATGTTACTATGTTACACGATATTTGGAATATGTTATAAGTAAATAATGGATACAAAAGATAATAAAGCTAAACAACGCTTGAAAACAGTTTTTGGTATGGTAATGGTGTCGGTGTCTTTTGGTGTATACAGAAGGTGACTGCTTACCTTGACGCCTGGAATGTTTATTTGTTTTGCTAACCACCGCGCTACTTATAAATTATTATATAGCCACTCCACAATCGACATGGGAAGCTTGTTCGATCCTAGCCGCTTTCTAAATTGTGCGCTATTAACCATGCTTCATGAGGCTTTTTTGCAAGGATAGGCTGCTTTGCATGATAAAATGATCACGGCAATATCTCATGCTCGGCGATTTCAACCAGATAAGGCCCATGCTTCCGAGCTTTCGGCAAAAACTGAAGCTCCGATGACTGAGAACTGGATCCTCAATTCCAAATCATCAGTCATCATTACTCAGCTCTTAATCCCCAGTTCTCAGTCATCAGCCATCAACCATCATCCATCAGTCCTCAGTCCTCAGTCCTCAGTCTCCAGCATTCAGTCGTGAGTCATCAGTCCTCAGTCGTGAGTCCTCAGTCCTCAATTATCAGTCCTCAGTCTTAAGTCCCAGTACTCAGTCCCCGGTCCTCAGTTCTCAGTCCTCAGTCCTCAGACTTCAGTTCTCAGACTTCAGTCCTCAGACTTCAGTCCTCAGACTTCAGTCCTCATACTTCAGTCCTCAGACTTCAGTCCTCAGATTCGGTCCTCATACTTCAGTCCTCAGACTTACATCCTCAGGACTTCAGTCTCAGAACTTCATCCTTCAGTCCTCAGCTTCGTCCTCCATCCTCAGTTCCCCTCCTCACCCAAGTCCTCATCCCCAGATCTCAAGTCCTCAGTTCTCAGTCACTACGTTGCTCAGTCCTCAGTCCTCAGTCCTCAGTCCTCAGTCCTCAGTCCTCAGTCCTCAGTCCTCAGTTCCCAGTCCCCATATCGAGCTGTCAGACCGGACCATCGTCGCGTCAGGAGAAAGAGGCGAGGGAGATCCGACCCATGCATGCCTCCCTGTGTGATCGATATTTGACAAACACAAACACGGCGCACACTGCACCGGACGTGAGTCGTGATCGTGAACACAGCCGCCGCCGGTCCCAGCCGCGTCACAAGAGCGGAGAGATGTCACCAAACTGAGAGCAATATAGCGGTCCGGCCACGGGACCGAAACGGACACTGCCAAAGAGCCATCTTCGGAACCTGATCAGAGTCGTGACGACGTGGCAAAGCAGAACCGGGTGGTGCAGTTTCCATTAAATTATCATTGAGCTGTGAATTGTTCAGCTGCGCTTGGGCTGGTATTTGAATAGAAATATAAATTGACATTGGTATCCTGCTCACGGTGCTAGTCAGCCAAGACTGTGGTCTAGCCGTGACTGGGGTCGCCGCGTTTCTCGGGACGCAGAATCCGCCAGCAGCACGCCAGAGATCTGGCTGCGACTCTCGCGACATGCCGGACCTCCCCAGTACCCAGTGCTGCAGACCTACCGGGCAGGAGCAACGCTGAGTGGACCTGCGAGGCGAACGACCGGAGACACTCCCCCAGTCAGGCAGACTCCCGGCAGGAGAGAAGGACGACGCGAAGAGCGCCGACTCCCCAGCTCAGACTGCCCGCAGTGCCGACGTGCGACTGCGAGGGGTAGATCTGCCGGACCTCCCCAGCTCAGCCTGCGCAGCAACCTCCGGTGGCACGGGAAGCGGACTCCGTGGGAGCGCCAGGCAATGCGAGACTTCCCAGTCACGCTGGACCTTACTCTCTTGCAGACTGATAACAAGCTGAACGCGACCCTGTCTTCCCAAGCCGCTGCGCCACGATTGAGGTCTGCGAAAAATGGCCGGTGAATCGACCCTCGGCCAGTTATCTCGACGGACGCATGTTTAGCACCTCAGGCTGCATGCAGAGACTGTATCGGAAGTAGCAGTCTGTGTGTGATTTTCTCTCTGATTGTCATCCCACTCTCTCGCGCCTCACTCCACACCTGACGCATGTTGCCTACTTTTCACATGAGTCCAATCCCACGCTCACGGATCCCAATTCAAACGGCAACACCCGAGCAGGTGCGCGAGTAGTGTGCGGATCATTGGTAATGCTCCTTCTTAAGTATTGCAGATTGGTCGGAGACTCGCATTACCGAGACCGTGCCTGCCGTTCTATGGAGATCTGTCATCAGTCAGCTGTGAGGGGCGAACTTTAAGGTTCGCCCCGCACAGCTTAGGTCTCAAACTAGTTATGTAACTGCGCGGGTCTTGGAAAGTTGCAATGGGTTTAATCAGATGAAAGATCAAGCTTAAGTAACCTTTTAGGATATTTAGCTACTACTCATATGCAAATATTGAGGGGGGGGGGGGGGTGTGTGTGTGCGATACATCTGGAAATCATGACCATTATAATAATATATATACATCACACTAGTTACTATATATACTATATATATATATATAAATATATATATATAATAATATAATATATAATATATGTATGCTATGTATGTATAGGTAGGCATCGGACGCATAGCTCTGTACCTACGATTCTTCTCTGCGCATTTGAATACCGATTCATTGTCTCTAAAATCAGAACATTGAAGCTCACTGATGCTTGTGTCGCCACGCTTATTTGCATGCTAACATATCACCCACGGAGGACAATTTCACACGCTAATTTGAAAAACACTCTACTGTCCCAGCAGCCAACACTTAACGGCCATTGTCCTTGATTTCTCCGTGCCGGCAGGTGGCGCGGACAGTAATTTGCGAGTGTTCCGGCCCATGATGAATGTCACCCATTTCTCCATATGTCATGCCCGAGATTATGGAATGTTTCTGCCTTGATTGGAACATTCAGGCGTTCTCGACCTGCCGATTTGGTGTCTGAGTGATTTCTGCCAGCCACGCAATCGGAAATTGACAGTCTAGTGTGTCTATTGTTACGGCAGACGGGGCTGTCTGAGGTATTTGAATATGTGATTGCATAAGTCTCTTTCTTTAGTTATCATATTTCTTGGTCTTTATTTTCTCTCACTGTCGCTCTCTCCCTCCTCTCTATTTGCTCAAAACTGCTTCACACGTTTTCTGCTTTCGCTGACCTGTCTTATTCCAACCTGATTATCAGAGACAATATTGTATTTTCTCTCAAGCTTCCCGTCTTCCGTACTCACCGCGTGCGTATCGTGTTTTACTACTCCCTTACTTTTTGTTTATTCTCGCACTCTTCCTATCGTTCCTCTTCGCCAGACACTGGCTTGTCACTTCTCTCCACTCCACTTGCTATATTGAAACTTACTGTGTGATACATTGACACTTGTGTGATCAATTCAGACCACATTGCCTCTATCATACAGCGGCGGCGGCGGCGGTGGCGGCGGCGGCGGCGGCGGCAGCGGCAGCGGCAGCGGCAGCGGCAGCGGCAGCGGCAGCGGCAGCGGCAGCGGCAGCGGCGGCGGCGTGCCCGGCCTCAGTGTGGTCACGTTCGCAGCAATCAGCAGGCTGCCGCTGTCCGATCGGTTTGTCGGTGTCTAATGACTCCGAAAGGCCCGCGTGTGCACGTGAGAACCATTAGCAGTCTCAGCACACAATTAGAGGTGCTCGACGGCCACGGGGGATCTGCAGAGGGTCCACACAGGGGCTCTGTGGAGAGGGGTTGGAGAGTGGTATTGAGGTTGGTGGGGGGAATCAGCTAGGCACTTGTGCAGAGCAGTATGACTGGCTGAGGCTCGGGAGAGAGCAGATGTGAGTGATTGTGACTGTAAATATAGCAGCAAAGCTGGACAGCTGTTCTCGAGTGTTAGCAGAGGCCGTCGTAGCTCCACTTCGAGCCCCGCTCAAAGGTTCGACGAGACAGCGCCACGGTAAATTGAGAAAGTTTTCCACTTTCTGTCGGCTGAAAGAACGGGTTGTGTTGTTTTGCTGCGGAAAGATACGGCAATTTTCCACAGAAAAGACGGCGATCGTCTGTGGAAACTGATGTTAGATTGAAGGCCAAAAACGCTCTGGCCAGTCGATAGTAAAGCAACTTGGCGTTACGGATATCACTGCTGTGGTGACGCCACCACATGTAGGAGCCACATTCGCATATGACATATACTCAGGTCGTCTACCAAAAAAACACACGAAGTGCACACTTCGCTGTACTTAATCAACAGACATGACAATATTAAGAACTCCTGATACTTATACAAGTATTTAATTTGATTTTAGTAGCCATTACGTGCTAGATAAAGAACCATATAGGTGGTTACATTTTTTAGAACCTTAAGTATGCAATCAGAACCTTACACGTAGGTACTTGGTTAAACGTTCATCTTTTTCCGTACTATATAAGTACTTAAAAAACTAACATAGGCCTCTAAAGATTAGGGTACTTTAAGTCTTACTATCATGGATCGGGTGCACCCATGGGAACCCACTCAATTCTTCCGATTGTCTGGGTTGGGTATGTATATTTTTACTTTTCATGGATACTGGGCGAGCATGGGTATGACAATTTTTGAATAATGTCGCTAAGCGTTATTTTTTACTTGACAACCAGATGTTTAACCAGGTATTTTTTTTTTTTTAAATAATATAGGACACTTAAACAAACTTTAACTTTCTTTCTCGTTTCTTTCTTGAGAAACTTAAACTTTCTCGTTAATAGTATGAAAGTCAACACGCTAGAGTAATGGTTGCAAATTTTGTGAAAATAATTATCTGCCTTTCTGAATGGGCCCCAATGGGCATGGGCAATTATGAATTGTAATGGGTCTGGTCTGGGTCTGGGCTTGGTGTTCATGGGCTTTGTCTGGGCTGGGCTTGTGGTTTGGGCACCCATGATAGTCTCTGCTTCAAGTACATATAAATCATTCCATTGTATAATTCAATAGCGCTTAGTACCATTTAGATACTTATTGAAGTGCCCACTTAAAAAGATATAATACGTTTCACTCTCGTGTACTTTGTGTAGTACCTTACTTTGTCAAGGGCTCCTAGAAATAGATTTATAGCTGTTTTCACGAAGGATTTATTTTTATCTGGTAGTACCCGGTAGTACCCGGTAATATTTCATGCGTTTTGGGTAATTGAGTCTAAGAACACGGTTTTTCCCGGATATTTTTGGTATCAATTGAAACTTTTTGAATTATAAAGTTTCAATTGACACAAAAAAAATCCGTGAAAAGCCGTGTTTTTAAACTCAATTACCCAAAACGCACGAAATATTACCGGTTCATACCGGGTACTACCGGATTTATTTTTCCCGGTAGTACCCGTTAGTACCCGATAATATTTCATGCGTTTTGGTAAACAGTCCTAAGAAACGGCTTTTCCCACCGATATTGTTGCATCAATTGAAACTTTATGAAATTCAATAAAGCTTCAATTGACACCTAAAAATATCAGGGAAAAGCCGTGGTTCTTGGACTCAATTACCAAAACGCGAAAATATTACCGGTATTACCAGGTGTACGGGGTACCACCGGGTAAAAATAAATTATTCGTGAAAACGGCTTATGTATACTAGACGAAGTACCTACATTTCTCTCAACAAATATAACTTTATTCATATTGATACTATGAGTTGCCGTTGGCTGCGCAAGCGTGTGAGGAATAATGAGGCAGCAATTTTTGCTCAGTTATCGCGTGGTCGTGGCGGTGTTTCATTTGCTGGTGAGGAAGTGTTTTTAGGAAAGGTGTACTGGTACATGGTAGAGTGGTGTGGGCATGTCCAAGACGCTTGAATATCATTTGTAAAGATATTTTGATGTGTTGTGATCATCAATACAAGTGTAACAAGTACCAAACTCCGGTTTGCGGCCATCTCTAACTATCTTACAATGAGAAACGATCCTGAGACGCTGCCGACCAGGAGGCAAGGATTCGTGGTTCGGAGAAAATCATGACAGTGTCAACAACATACCTTAGGTACACTTTGCATGGCTCAGCTTTCTGCTTCCCTGAATGTTTGTTGCAATTCACTTTGTGAATTTGTATATAATGCATTGTATTAGCCGTTTTCACGATGGCTTATTTTGCGCGAAATGTTTTAAAACATTTTAAAATGTGTTAAAATGTTTCAGTAGCAGCCGTTTTCCACGATGGAAAAATATTGCGATAAATGTTTTAGCCCTCGCTCTAATGTCCGTAGGCGAGGGTAAAACATTTTTTGCAATTCAGTCCATCGTGAAAGCGGCTACAACTAAAACATTTCAAAACATTTTAAAATGTTTTAAAACATTTCGCGCAAAGTAAGCCATCGTGAAAACGGCTATTGTCAATGTAAAGCTGTTTTTTACTGATGATGTGCGAAATGCCTCAACGAACGCATTGACACTCGGACATCAGACCGATGCATGCATTCGAATGAGTCGTGGACGTCTAATTTTAAATTTGTGTCGTTTAGTGACTATTTGCTTTTCATTTCACGATGTGTGTATTATCAGCGCAAAGCTGTCTCATCTGAAATAATTCGATTTTTAGGTCATACATTATCAGCAAGGAATTGTATAATACCTCCATTATGTCTCAACTTTCCATCGTGGCGACCTTTAAGTTCAATCGTGTGCCGTGAGTTCTTTAAAACTCGCATTTTTTTTTACTTTTAAAGTTTAAACACATGATATTTTCCAACTTCTCGAAATACCTTTATCGAATATGGTTGGTGCTACCAGCAGTACCTCTTTGTGCTAGTACTTTGCTCGTTCTCATTTTTGTCACGCGCACCTATCAGATACTATAAACTAAATACCCATAGGCTACTAAGTCGGATAGGGTACCACACGAAGCAGACATTGCGGTAGCTATAATGATACTAGGCCAAGTATTCAGGCGGCATAACAGGATACTTGTCTAAATACCCAAGGTGTAAACGAAGCACCCAAAATCAGACTAAGTACCTTACGGGTGGTAAGTGTAGTACTCATAGAGCTCTTGTTTTTGTCGCGAGCTTTAGAACCCTATGGATTCTTAACATATATCTGTGTGAAGTGTGAACCCCTACCAACCACGCCGTCAGTGACCTGAGAGCAGCGAACAATCAACCCTGCACCCCCAGCCGCCCACCGTCGTGCTCCCTGTTAATACGGCCACAATGACTCTGCTGTGACAATGGCGCTCTATGGCCGCGCCGCGCCGCCGCCTGCAGCAGCGCCGCGGCTCGGCTTCCGCGCGCTGCGAGCCGCATTGTACCCTGCACCGGTCACATTATCTCTGGCGATGGGATTGTCGCCCGTCGCCAGGTCCGCCATCGACCTGTTCATTAGGAGCGGAGCGCTGACGGGCGTCGAGAGGGTCGGCGGCGGCGGCTGAGGGAGGCTGAGGCAGCGTGCCGTGCGTCGCCCATGATCGGATTATCGAAATCGCCTCCGGCGGCCGACTGACGTCAGCAGGTCAGCAGGCGTGAATCGATGGCGACGGAGGGACTGTCATCGGCCGGCGGGCCGCGAGCTTCACTGGAGACGGGTCATTTGCATACGGCGCGGCGGAGTGGCGCGGGAAGCCTGTTCACTGGTCACTGGTCACTGGTCACTGGTCACTGGTCACTGGTCAGTGGTCACTGATCAGTGGTCACTGATCAGTGGTCACTGGTCACTGGTCAGTGGTCACTGGTCAGTGGTCACTACGATCCACTGTCCGGCTGACTAGCTCCAGTCGTCAGATGATGTGATTGGTTGATGTGTTGAGCTGTTCGGTGGTGATACGATGCTACCAGCACTCGATATGAACCTCCGAGGCACACTGCTATCTTGTCCCTTGTCTTGGCGCGGAGCTGTGACGTAATACTACGTCGTGGTCAGAGGATACAGTAAGTGTCCCAAGTAAACCATTCACAGGAGTTAGCGATATGCTACTCCATATGTGTTGCACCATTTATTAACCACTAGCTGAACCATCCATCCCGAACAGTCGGCTGCTTCACCAACCTATTCAACCAGATCAACAGCAATTATTGATATTGCTAATTCAGAAACGATTACCTAACAAAGTACGAACGAAACGAAACATAACTTGCATGTTCATGTGTTTCTAATGGTTGTTTATTTGTACTTCTACTGTTGCACATCACTTTTTACTCACACTTTTATCCTTCCCCTCCCTAATGCAGTTCGCTGTGCTCGGCGCCTCGATGGCTGACGCGCCGCACTGTACCATCCTGATTCTTATATCAACCCCTGGACCATGGCCCCAACGAGGTAGAGACCTGATAACCTCCTGTAACATCGCAACGGGCACTTAATAGCCACTAGTACTGTGTGACACATCGTGTACAATGTACGAGAGAGTGAATGCGCCGGCATGTCTAAATAAATAAATAAACAAACCTATAGCGGCAGTCCCGGTGGACCGATGGCCGGCGAACCGCTGAAGCTCAGCCCACTCGACCCCGCAGCTCAGCCGTTCAAAGCTCGGTCTCGCAGCTCAGCCGCTCAAAGCTCGGTCTGCAGCGCGGCCCGGTGACCGACCAGCAGCCGCCACCTCTCGGTACTGTCTCATACAGGGGCTGTTCAGACACAGTCTCCAGGTGCTGAGCCTCACACTTGTCTCAGTCGGAGACCTGAGTCCTGCACACAGCTCCCGTCTCCAACACAACGCCGCCGTCATCACCAACACAGCTTCCAGCCGCTCCCGTCTCCAACACAGCTTCCAGCCGCTCCCGTCTCCAACACAGCTTCCAGCCGCTGCCATCACCGACACAGCTCCTAACCGCTGTCATCACCGACACAGCTCCTAACCGCTGTCATCACCGACACAGCTCCTAAGCTGTCATCACCGAACAGCTCCTACCGCTGTTCATACCGACACAGCTTCCCTAACGCTGTCACACCGACACGCTCCTAACCGCTGGTAATCACCGGACACAAGCTCCTAACCGTCTGTCATCACCATTCACAGCTCTAGCGCGCTGTCATCACCGAACAAGCCTCATAACCGCTGTTCATCAAACCACACAGCTCCTAACGGCTGTCCATCACCGACACAGTCCACACCGCTGTTCATCACCGCCACACGCTGCCTAACCGCTGTCATCACCGACACAGCTCCTAACCGCTGTCATCACCGACACAGCTCCTAACCACTGTCATCACCGACAGAGCTCCTAACCGCTGTCATCACCAACACAGCTCCTAACCGCTGTCATCACCGACACTCCTCCTAACCGCTGTCATCACCAACACAGCTCCTAACCGCTGTCATCACCAACACAGCTCCTAACCGCTGTCATCAACCACACAGCTTCACTAACCCGTGTCATCCAGACAACGTCCAACGCTGTCATGCACCGACAGCTAACCTCTGTCTCAACCAACACAGCTCCTATACCGCTGTCATCACGACACAGCTCCTACCGCTGTCATCCGACACAGCTCCTAACCGATGTCATCAACCGACAGCTCCTAACCGCTGTCATCACCGACACAGCTCCTAACCGCTGTCATCACCAACACAGCTTCTAACCGCTGTCATCACCGACACAGCTCCTAACCGCTGTCATCACCGACACAGCTCCTAACCGCTGTCATCACGAACAGCCTAACCCATGTCATCACCGACAGAGTCCTAAGCTGTCATCACCAACACACGCTTCTAACGCTGTCATCACCGACACTCCTCCTAACCGTGTCATCACTCAACACAGCTCCTACGCTGTCCATCACCAACACAGCTCCTAAACGCTGTCATCACCAACACAGCTCCTAACCGCTGTCATCACCGACACAGCTCCTAACCGCTGTCATCACCGACACTGCTTCTAACCGCTGTCATCTCCAACACAGCTCCTAACCGCTTTCGTCTCCAACAGTGAAGCGTGCCCTCCTGAGCAATTTACTGGCAATGTCTCTGACGACTTGGACACGAGTCGGACATTGGCAGTCCATTGATTATTCAGGCCTGGTAACGAGAGCCGTCCCAGAGACCACCAGTCAGCCAGCCAGCCGGCCGACTGGTCCGGTCGATCGGACAGGGAGGAAGGCGAGCCGGACAGCCAGCCAACCGGACAGCCAACTGCACACTGCACAATTTAGAAGTCCGCGCAGTCCATTACAGTATTCAATTGCATTGCCCACGGCCAGTTAAAGTGTGTCGTGTCCTGTATTTCTGTATTGTATCGCCTCGGCAATGACCTATATGGCCCGGCCTGCGCGCGCGGCCGTGTTTCGTTTGTGCATTTTATGAGTCCGCCATTGTTCTTGACCGGCCTGATTTCGCTGCCGTTAATAGCTGACGACAAAATCCAGGCACGGAGGCATGCGTCGGAGCATTTGAGACATGACAACTACGCCCTACGGCTGCAGCACGGAACAAGGGCGCCGCCACCTTCCGAAAGTTGGGGGGGGCATTTTGAAGTCGACTCTTTCCATGCAGCATTGCAACACCCATAGGCGTATTGTTAAAATCCGAAAATGTTAAGGAAGACGCGTCCCCCCCGCTTCCGACGCCCATGGCACGGAAGAATGCCGCCTTATCAAGGTTGCCGGGTCAGGCTCGATCTATTGACATTCAACACCTAAGGAACATTGTTTTTCTCTGTGTTTTGCATTCAGTATTTTTAGGACGAAGAAATGCGTACAAGTTATTGCGAAACCAAAAGGTCGCGAAACCGTATAGTTGGGATAAAATGTTGTTGAGCTTTATGATCAAGACCTAATTTGACAACGTTCATCCACGGCTCAACATGATCACAGAACTTAGCAATGCTAGCTACAAAATGCCCTTGGCTTTCCCCGCCATTGGAGTAAATGGATCCTTATTATACCGTGCGACCCCTCAGCAGTGGGTCCTGGTGAAAGGTCTCGGATGTTGCGTGGGAGGGTTGGAGTTTTAGCATGCGCGCGCTTTTCTTTGTTTTAGTATATTAAATCGCTCTCTGAGGACGATGTGCTAGCTAGGAATAATATCCACACTGCACTGTGACGTCACACGCTACACACCAATCAGATGCCTTCCACGATGATGAATTATAAGGGAATTTACTGTTCAACACATTTTAGATTTGGTTTCAATGAAGTAACTCTGCCAGTAAAGCTGGAAGGCTGGATAAATTTACAAATGCCACCAAAAATATGTGAAGTTCGTTATCAAATACAATAATGAGCTAGTTGGACATTGTTATCTGCAGACCATCAGAAGGTTATCCTCATTATGAACGGTGTTGTTTTGAACTTGGAAGTGTCAAAGCATCTGCTTTAGTCCGTTAGGCGTATCTAGGTGCATATCAGGTGTTTATCACTCGTAGCTAATACGATAAAGTGGAAAAACAGAAGCGATTCGTTTATAGATAAGCATAACCACTTACAAGCGTCGGACATATCCAACACTCCCAGAACCTGACCAGCCCCTGCCATTAAACCTGTCGCCGGCTCATCAACTCACTACCTACTCACTAGGCAGGAGCCGCCAGGCGGGGCGGGGGCGGCGGCGGGGGCGGCGGTGGGTGGGAGCTCGAGGTTCATCATCTTCGGCTCGGGCCGTCGCTGCGTGACGGCCGGTGGCGTCAAGTGCCGACCCTCCCGGCACCGCTCCAAACCGACCGACACGGCGCCGGAGCACACGGCGCCGGACCAGCGGCGAGCCAGCTCGGACGCCGGTCGGCCGGTCGGCCGTCAGTCGGACGGTGACGCTGGAGCGCAGTGGCGGTGCATCGGTGAGACTGCAGTGCGGTGCCGGGTGCCCTCCTTAGCTGCAGCGACATCACCATGGCGCCGGGACGCGTGGCGGCGCTGACGCTGATGCTCAGTGTGCAAGGTTAGTCCAGCTGGTGCAGTGTGAGGACTGGGGTGGTTTGGTGATGTGATTGGTATGTGCAGATAGGTTATTGTGTGTTGTTTAAGTCGTCCAGGGTGTGCTGTGATTGTTGTGCAGCACCCTGTTGAGACCGAGCTGCTAATCGTCTTGTGTCAGTTGCTTGTCGGTCAGTGAGACCACTAGTGATGAACAAAACACAGTTACCTACATGGGAAATTCACGACAGTATTTATCTGTTTACTCAAGTTAATCGAATAATAGCGATCATGAGAACTGAGAAGGCCTGGGCACACTACGAACATTGATTATAGCCTTGATGAAGAAATCGATGTTATTTTTAATTTAATAGCTACACAAAAGACTACTCACGACGATAATATGTCTCTCCTTTTGCTAGTATGTGACTGTCGTCTCATTCTACAATATACAGGTACGCTGCATGCTTGGATTATTTTCACATTTACGGCACGCTGTCGCGTCTGTTCAGCTGTAGGTATGTACATGAGGCAATATACAGGAGTTGTAGTTGTATTAATGCATCGAAGATGTCAATTGGTCACAAGAGAATAACACTTAACTAACTTCGTCATACAAGGAGAAAATAATGCTGAATATCGCAGTTCGAAACATCTTAGCGTTCATCAATATGTGATTAATCCAACATCCATCGTCATTTAGACTGGAATATGAATTGCATTTATAAATTGAGTGCAAAACTCACTTGGAGAGTTAAGCCCTTCGGCGGAGTGGGGGGGGGGGGTGAGAGTTGAGTTAGAAGAGTTGATATATGATTTTTGAGTATTGAAGTCGCTACAAAATGCTTAGAAACGGACCAAGTAACTTAACTACTTACACGTTTTAACTGAACTGCATCAGTGTTTTTTTACTCGGAAGATTAAAATTCTATGAGCAAAGATTAACCCAACAAGCAAGGTTATTTTTCTTAATTTGATTATTGACTTAGTGTGCTTGTAATTATATTGTAGTTCTTCCATAAATCTGACATAAGACATGGTTTTGTCAGAGTCATAAATCAATTCAGCGATGGCTTAAATTTGTTGTTTCCCTCTCTTACGAAAATATGAAATATGCAATTAAAACCAAAGGTATTATGTGCAACATTGTCGCCACAGCGTGCTAATACAATCTCTAGAATTGCTAATAAAGCTGTTATGTAGCTAGGAACATACGCGTTAGGCGCTTACTTGGTGAATTATGTGTTCTGGAAAGCTGAAAACGGCACTATGTCACGCTGCATATTCCCCGGCAGTCGGCAACCTTTTGACACCGATGAAAGCACGCAGGCTGTCATACTATGAGCGTCAGCTGGTCAAATAAAGTACACCACTATCTGGGCTACTCGCGCACTTCAGTAATTGCTAAAATAATCATCCCCATTAGCCGTAATGATCACTGCTTTGCAAACTTGTGATTCTCGGCCAAATACTGACCGGAGCAAATGCATCCCTCTTGTTGGTTTTTCGATATAAAGGGAGTGTTTCGCTTTTAACGCATGACATTTCATGATACGGCAGTAGTCCTGCAGATCAGGTTGGCAAGTTTTACAAAATTATTGTTGCAACAAAACAAATCATGGCATTATAATTATTATATGCATTTAACCACGTGAAAATACTTGAGAGGTTGTCAAGGGAAAACCTGCTACGACTCAATAATGTTTCCGAATGAAACGAATACACGATGTATTATTGCATGTTACGTCATACCTAACCACAATGCTGCAAACTGGCAACACATTGTTTTCGACGTGTTATTTCCGCTAAATTGCCAAGCAATCACAACTCGCCACAAACTTGGCGCGGCGTTGTTTCTCCCGGTCACGAGCGGCGACAGTGCCGGAGGTTCGAGTAGCGGGAGGTGCGGTGAGCGGCTGGGAAGGCGAAGAAACACCGGCCGTATATCACACCACATACACGGCGTGTCACGTGACATGTGTCAATGTTGTGCGTCAGCAGCGGCGACCCGCACCGTCCGCATAGCGTTCAGCAGCAACTAATCAATTTCAAACAGCTGATCTGCTAGATCGGAATGCGTGCCCGTGGTATATGGTATGGCGGCCCACAACAAAATTGATGCTGTGAACGGCTCACCAAACAATTCATTGCTGACTACTAATAATGAAACATCGATATAACGATACATAAAAGTCATGCATACTTTCTCCCTGAAAATAGTGGTGGCCGAAATTCCGTCATTTATCTAGTGTTGCGTCAGAAGCGTGACAGCGCCAGTAGCGGCTCAATACCCAGGCGACACTGCGCCGTCGGCGCGCGTGACCGGCCGCACGGCAGCGCACAAAGCCCAGCTGCAGCGTGGACACTTACACAGGCGGCGCGTGTTCATTTACCAGTAATTTGCCAGCGGGCGGGGCGGCGGGTCGTGTCACGGCTGGACGCGGCGCTGACGAACCGTTCAGCCGTGACGAACCTGCCCCCCGCCGCCACCGCCGCCACCACCGCCACCGCCGCCCGAGCCGCCCGAGCCGCTAGATAGACTCGTCAGCGGCCGGCTGTGAGCGCACTAATCGCCGGGGGAGGGCGCCTCAGAACAGACCTGCGCTGTTGGTATGACCAGTGTTCTCTCTCCACCCGGCCTGTGTGGTGTGCAGTGTGCCGGCCGCGGCGTGCAGTGCGCCGGGACTGTCGGAGAGATGGCTCAATCAGCCGGCTTGTGTGGGTGCTCTGTTTATGGTTGTGGCGTTGCGCAGTCGATAAATGACCTGTCGTTTAAAGTCGTGACCGATTGTCTCCCCAGCAGGCCGCCATGCCGCTTTGTGGGGCCAGTCAGCTCTGGACCGCATGTAGCGACTCATACAGGACTCAGTTCTTAGTCATGGTCTATGAGACAATCTATCCATCATTCTACCAGAAATGAGGCAATGCAACGTTGTATTGTGCACATCATTGTGCAGAGGCAGCTAAAATTGTGCCAAATGACTTTCAGCTGCTCTCAACACTGCACTTTTATCTCATCTGTTTCGTTTATCCCACCCCTGACAGCGCGGTATCGCCCGGCTCACATGCCGCCTCTGACAGAGCCGCCCACCAGTCCTCATGCCGCCTCTGACAGAGCCGTCCACCAGTCCTCATGCCGCCTCTGACAGAGCCGCCCACCAGTCCTCATGCCGCCTCTGACAGATCGTTGACGGGTCCTCATGTCGCCCCTGACAGAGCCGTCCACCAGTCATCATGCCGCTTCTGACAGAGCCGTTGACGGGTCCTCATGCCGCCCCTGACAGAGCCGTCCACCAGTCATCATGCCTCTTCATGTGATGCCGCCTGACGGCGTCATTAACTCTCATTTGTCCCCTCCTCTGATCAGGTACCGTCAGACTAAGTAGTCTTCGTGCCGCCCCGTCAGTGTCGTCGTCTTGTCCGCTCCATCAGACGCTGTCGGTCAGTGCCAGTCATTTGTCCCAGCTTATGTGTGCGTGTCTGTATGGTCGGGCGTCAGATGCGCTGCCGCGGCGTGCCTGCGTCCTCCCACCTCACGCCTCAGCGAGTCTGAGCAATGGTCGCCGGATATCAGCGGACCAAGAGAGCGAAGCCGCCTCGCGCCTGGTGACGCCTCGCGGTGCCTCGTGGCGCCTCGCGCACACCGGCCTGTTTGTGTTTGGAGGCATCGATCAAACGCCGAGACGTCCACCGACGCTGAACGGTGCGGGGCGGCGTCGGAGAAATGGGCTGTACATACCTGTCCGGCTTGCTGTTTGATAGACCTGTTTGATTCCGCTCGGTCTAACGCACGGAATAACACCAGCCACTGCCTGCGTCTGAATTTATCAGCGTCGGCGAATGCACGCGCCGGCCGGCTTAATTGTCACCGAACTTCCGGCGGTCTCGTCTTGATCGTCGCGTAGCCGTCGTAAACTCTGATGTCCAAACACAACTCAGCAGCCAGTCTGCAAAGCATCTACTCCTTTCACGATAAGCACTGTCCTCAGGCGGTTCAATCGGCGATAAATAATTAACGGCGGCATTAGTGCGATATCGCGCGAGGACCGGCCACACCCACGGTCATTACCGGGGCCAACTCTTGACGCAAACTTGACTAACGATTGGGGATGTCGGCTCGACTCGCTCATTGGTCCGACGTCGGGTGTTTACGGGCCGTGCTCACTTCGCCTGTCCATTAGGCTGTCAAATGCACGGACAAAGTCCGGCGAGCGGAGAGCGATGCGAAAACTCGGGCCGCGCTAGATCTGCCGTTATAGCAGCCGTTATAGCAGCGTGATCTGCACCGTTACGGCTGCTGGCTCGGACGGCTCGCGGCGTCCTACCCCTCCGAATCATGATCGCGGTCTGTGGCGAGTTTTTCTTTCATCGTGGATCCCATTTTTCTTTCATCGCGGATCTGCGAATGAATTTATCGATGTTCCGATTGCTTGCTTTACCAACATTATTCATCAAGTGCTATAATGCATATGTGATGATTAAGTATGATGCGGTAGATAACCCGCTCTAAGTTATGTAACATCCCGTAATGCCATTATGTCAGGTTGTTCTGGGCATGAGTTTCTGCCGCCGCTCTGATATGCCACATGGTGAAATGGGGCGAATTTTCCGGTAACTTGACAGCGAACTGGTTAGTATACATTGCCCAAAAGCCGGCGGATGCATAGTTTATGGTAACCTTGTTATTTGGCCCACACTGTCGCTCCCCATGACAGGCCGCCTTTCAACTTTGCGGCGCGGCATGCCGACAGAGCTTCCGTGCATGCCACTCCAATTAGCATTTCGTCATTGCAGCGAGCCACTTGAAACCGACCAACCGTTCTCCAGTGGAGAAATATGGTGCCATGTTGGCAGTTGAGAGTAGGTATCCCACTGGACAGCAGCCTTCCCATGTTAGGTACAGCTGGGTTCTGTGAACGTCCCGTGGTGTCCCCATGGCAGAAGCCGTCACACCGGTTACAAACACACGCATAACATTTATTGAATTACACTTTTCAGCAAATGTGTGTTGAGGTAATGTCAGACTGGTTCATGGGTGTGGAAATGAGTTAGATTTGTTTTAATAAAACTCTCATCAATATTCAAAGCAGTACTTCCTATACCTAATCTGCCTTCGTCAAAACTCCTATGCATTCGAGGAACGCAGCACAAATGTAGGAATATCACGAAAATTTGGAGGGGTGGCAGTTAAACTAAGATCTCGTCTTGAGAGAAACCCAACCACGTATATAACATTTCTTGCATATTTGGGCTCTTCTCGTCTTCATCGTAAACCTTTTGCTGTCAAGAGTTTGTCTCGCAAAAAATAAGTTTAACACAACAATGTGGTCGAAAAGTAAGAGCACCATGCCCCCGGCCCCCTGTTCCTACGCCTATGGAACGCAGTACGTCTCTTAAGCACCCCTCCCCTACCCCAGTAACCCCACAGTTTGCCAGCTCTCTTCTGTATAGGGCCTGAAACAAAGACATCTACGCCGCGTTTGGTCTCAGGTCACGGCGCTAAGACCGCGGATCACGACGGCGTCGCCTCGGGCCATTCGTTGGCCGTTCGTCCCCTGCCGCGACCGGACCACTGTCCACTGTCTCCATAATGCAGCGGGACGGACGGACGACCCGAACGTATGATGGCCGGAAACAGTCATCAGGCACCAGGCCTTCCTCGGAGCCCTCCGCTACGACCGAGTACGGTCACCAGGCACCAGGCCTTCCTCGGAGCCCTCCGCTGCGACCGTGCCAGGACGGGACCGTCGGCCGGTGGAGCCGGATCGTCGGCCGGTGGAGCCGGACCGTCGGACGGTGAAGCCGGACCGTTGGCCGGTGGAGCCGGACCGTCGGCCGGTGGAGCTAGACCGTCTACCGGTGGAGCCGGACCGTCGGCCGGTGGAGCCGGACCGTCGGCCGGTGGAGCCGGACCGTTGGGCGGTGGAGCCGAACCGTCGGCCGGCGCAATTTGGCAAATGGAGCCGGCATAGTTTGCAAGCCGTTTGACCTGCACGACTGTACGCCCGTCTGTCAGCGCTGACAGGTGATGGACAGGACGTAAATAGTAGGTACGGAGTCTTTGCACAGTGCACACCCTGGTATCGGGTCAGAAGACGTCACCAGTTCCGCATCCTGTAGCACACGATTGGTACTACCACGTGCAGTCGGACAGGGCGCGGGTAAGCAATGGTCGCTGCCAGCCTGTGGTTGGATCTGATCGGCTGTCTCTACCTCTGCAGTTGTACAGATTCTAAAGCCGGAAGTCGGGGTTTCCGTCCTACCGACCCTTCGTCCAGGTCCGCAGCGGACACTATAGGCCCCCGATATTATTGGAGCGACCTGGAACGAAAGCCTGGCTCGCATGCCTCCCGGAACTACTCTATAGCATGGCTTCGGAAACCTTTTATGTCATGTTTTTAAGCACGACGTCTACAAAAACATCCAAATGAATTCAGGTTTCTGATGGAGTCAACTCATTGAGTCACATGAGTCACAAGTAAGTTCAATCTTTGGGCCAAAGCAAGAACTAAGGAGAAAGGAGTTTAACTTGATCAATCATTATGTGATAGATAAACGGACAACTCAAGGTCTTCTTTCTGGCTGGCAAAATATGGCTCAAAGTCCGACTTAAGTTATTCGCTTAACTTCATCATATACGTTGCATAACATCGCGGAGTCCCAAAGTCTTTTAAACTGACAACTTTGACCTTTGCCATCCGATATAGGTCAACGACTAACCATCGTTACTGAGAGCTGAGAGCGGGAGCATCTGAGTTGCCCAACTTCAGTCACGTGGGAGGAATTTCCGGCTGAATCGCTTACAAATGTTAGCAGCGAGGTGCGGGAGCATGAAGCGAGTAAGCTAGTGCATGGCCATGGGGGAACTGCAGCTCCTCGGTGACCGAAAACTTCGCCGCGTAGTTCTTTCGATGCATCTCTTTAACAAGTAAACGGCGAATGCCAGCTACGTACGTCTTTTGAATTTGCGAAGTTTGTGCGAAAATTGTCGGGGAGTAGCTTTGTGAATAGCATCGTGACACGTGCGGAACCGATGTGTAGATGTACGCAGTAAAAGGCATTCAGAAATCCGGTGTGCCGTGTCCAGGGGGGTGTACTCCGGCTCCTTCAACATAGGTAAAAGTGGTGACAACCGCGAGCAGCTTGCACATCTATGGCCGTTTACCAGATCTACTCATAAGCTTTATTTGAGCGATCAGAACTAGTATCGGACCAATCATCTTGAGCAAGTTCACGCTGATTGGTACCGAACGTGTGACGTGAAAACCGGGGGAGAATCGTTTGTTATACATTTCGACGGCTTCGCCATGTGGTCGCTAGGCAATTGTTACGGGGTGTGTGCAGTGCACATTTATTCAGCATTGATTAGTCATGAGCGTAAGACAATATTTAAAGTTCGTATGATGAAGCTGAAATAACATGATTATAGGTGGACACAGCGTATTTACTAAATATTTCACAGTAAAGCTTAGAATTTCATACCAGATCTGTGTGTTCTTTGTTGTGACCATGGTGCGGACAATTTTCGACTACAGGGCTGTAGGCTCAGGCAATTAAAAGTATTTTTCAACGTGAATAGCCTGTTTAGATTATCGATGCAACCTTATACAAATTAGAGACTAGAAAATAATACATAGACTGAATTGGTCATTACCTAAGGTTTTGAGTCTTGAACACCACTCTAGTACCGTATGCTGCTGGTCCTACGTGACCCTCCAGAGGGGGTGAGCAAAGGCATATCGTCAGACGCGCAGAAAGTTGTCGTGACTTGAGCGGGGGGGGCATATCGTAACCGACAGCAACTTCGTCGACATTTTTGGGGGAGCAAATCAGAGGTTCAGGACTTTTGGCGGGCATGGGCCTCAAACCATTGCAGGTGTCATGAGATGCAACCAAACAAAGCTGGTTAAATGGAACATCGCGATATGAAATTATACATGAATATATATATATAATATAATATATATATATATATATAATTATATATATAATATATAATATATATAATATATACTATAACTCACTATACTATCACTCGTGCACGCGCTATGGCCGCGCGAACAGGTCACCCACCGGGCGCACCCAAGACTCCGGAACAGAGGGAACAGCACTCCCGCGGGGCCCCCTATCGCAAGGGGCACCCCCGAAGAAAAAAAATCGGCGAAAAATATTACCCCAAGATTTAGGCCACTATATTTTGCAGGGCCCTACAAGAGTGTCGCAAAAAGGACGTCACCAATACGTTTAGTGTAAAAGTCAGATCCAAAAGGGGGATTAGCCTCGCCCCACTGATGGCGCTCCTGTCACCCAGGAAGGCGACATCCACTCTCAGGGGAAAGCTCTGTGTCGCCACACAAATCATCCCCGTTACCTTATAGTCACTACTACTAGCTTAAATTAAGAATGTGCAGGAGATTGGGACGGGGGCTGAGACGGACAATCGCCGAAATGATAGACGGTATAGATTATTCCGTTTTTGTGGTGTACTATCGTCACGACAAGTATGTGCGAACTCCCAACTAACAAATCATATGTGATGGGTTTATATGTCTTCTCAGGGAGAATCATTGCGTGGAGCTATTTCATATTTCCACGCGATGTATATGCTATCAGAGATGCTATTCTGTTGGCTATCGTTTCCGAGGCAGCCGTTCGGCCGGCGCGACATCGTTAACACCGTTAGGTTGAATCTCGCGTACGTGTAGCATAGTAAAAATGTGTCCTGATTTTAGTTTATGCAGCTCGTTTCATCCACAAGACGATGATTTGTGAATACGACACAGTTCTAAGTTTTGCAATCATCCGGTTTAACAAGAGCAAGCGCGATTCTAAAGTTTGAGGCACGACTGACTATCAGTCATTGTGTACGCGGCCGGCCGGATCCGCGATGCCCCCCGTTATCACGTCACAGGACTCTTGGGGGGTCGCGGCAACTAAATTAGTGCTGTCACCACTTTTTCGGCCGGAGTGTTCTACCTGGTTTATACAGCCTTGGCCGTGTCTAAATACTTGCATCACAAGTTTAACTTTGAGTAATACGTAAAACTGAATACACGAGCCTTCAAGTCTTACCACACAACGGATACTACAATTCTTTGTTCACACGCTATTGACGCTATAGTTGCCAACTGGCCCATTGGACCCCCCCCCCTCCTCCCTCTCCTGCGCTTATCCTACCCTGCTGTCCTGTGGTCTTGACTCTAGCGTCATTAGCTAGGTCCGCTGACCGCCCACTGACCTCAGATCAGTGGTCTCCAACCACGGTCACACCACCAACCAGCGGTCTCAAACTATTGCTAGTCCACCGATAGTGGATCGCTCGGTTTTTGTGCTCGATGCGGCGAAACCACCACCATGGAGGCCTGTGCGGCGCCAGACGTCACTAGGAAATTATACTTACGTCAGATGATTTGGGAGTATCTAGTTCATCGATGAAATAACTTCAGATTCGACAGTCTTTGTTTCTGCTGATTTGCCCACTTGGATTCATCTCATGTGCTCGCGGTGCAGCATACAGCGGCCAACAGAGATGCATTGGAATTGTGTTGTTATGCTCATAGATCCTGAGGCGGATATCATCCTGGGTCCGCCCAGCCAGTCTCAGAAATCCTGACAAATGTGCAGCTTATTCTCCAGCTGCTGCCCTGTAGTTATAAACCGAGATTGAATGGGGCGAGATGAGCGCCAGCCGGGTGACACCGTTGAATGATGAGCTGATGCGAAGGATGGAATGGAAGCTCTGCGATGCTACATTGTCTCAGAAGATCACATATCTATGGGAATCTCACTGATATTGTGATATTTCGGGGGTGTAGGGAAAGTTGTAGGTATATTACCCTACACTTGGCAGATATGATAGCATCTTCAAATAATATTTGCGTTGATCATGCTCTTTTTTATCGTGCTAATTTTTACCAGATGCGATCATCATTTGCATCACATCCGACACTCATCTATTAAAGGAAGTGTGCCTGCTCTTTTGGAATGCCAAACCTATTTTGGTTACGGTAAGTTATTGGATGCAATAAAATTCACGTCTGGAGCCCCTACAGTTTAATTTTTACTTATAATCTGTTTTGCATACTGTTTTGTTTCGATATCCATAAACAATCGTCACAATGGCAAAAGAGTAAAGAAGGTGTTCTATAGAATGGCGCACATAAGACAATTAACTTCCCATCCGAACGATGTTAAATATCTGGATGACACATATGACACATGTAAGCCATCCATGACGAATTGGTTTAAATGGTAAACAATAGCAAAAGTGATTAATCCTCCAAGAACGAACCGAGGGGCTTTTAAAACATCATATTACACCGATCTGAGTGTACTGTCTACCATCGAATTCTCTGCCACTTTACACGTGGCAGGGAACGTACCGACCCGGGCCCAATCTTACCAACCCGGTTGTATGCGTAAGTACGCATCCCCGACAAACAGCTGACTGCATGGCGCATGCCCATATATGGTCTTGATGGCGTACTTGGGGGCATAGACTAGCATTAGACTAGTTTTGGATTCTTGCCGCTAGATGTCGTTGCGTATAGCTGATTCATTTCCCATTTCTTGAACTGTGTCCGCTTTAAGAGCTCTTAAGCTTAGTACGCCATCAATTATGTAAACAAGAATAATAGCTTTTTCCTGAGCACCAGCTTAATCTAAAAACGCAGTACCACGTGAAATATTCAGCGTTTTCCTATTCTGTGATACTATCCGTGGATGTAATATTCGCCGCAAGATGGCTTTGTGAAGCCCATTGGCTATTACGTTGCGATCAATAATTGTTGCCCTATATGATGTTTTCATTCATTCTTATTTCATCTTTAACTGCAATGTTTGTAGCACTCACTTTGCGAATGAGGGTATAAAAAACCGTGATTTCAACTCATTTCTGGAATTAATTTGTGTCGTCAGCTATTTGTATGTATGTAGCAAATTGTATGTAGTTGCTGAAAGTTTTCCAAAGCTCACTTCCGGTTTGTATTTCCGCCATTCGTCGCGGGGAATGCCGTACCTGCGTCCAATGGACCGGTGCCTTATTTGGACTGCCGTGCTTACGCATCCACGGCACTTGATAAGGCTGGGCTCTTGGTAAGATTGGGCCCCTGTCTCTATCTTAGAATTCCGTCTGCCGATTCTGTCCACTTCCTCGCGGCTCAGCGCATGGGGCTGTGTGCGCGGGCGGCTAACGCTTACGACTTTTGACGTGCGAGTCGCTGAGCCGGCCGGAGCCGTTTCGATGAATGATGGCGCTATTAGTGGGATCGATTGCCTCGCAAAGCCGTAGAGAAATGCCCACCCCCGGAAGCCGACTGACCACCCAGCAGAAACGGCTGCAAATAATCGCCAGAACGCTGGAAATAATCGCCGTGAGCAGCGAGAAGAAGTTGTCTGACGTAAGATCGTAGGAGAGGATGGTCAAGGAATGCTTCGGGGAAGTGAATTGCTGCGCTCTTAGCGCATGAGGATATGCTTCGTTTTGATAGGAATTACAAAAAGCCCTACGCAACACCGTAACTTAATGTGAGTATGAACTAGCGCTATTTTGAGATAATTTATGTCTGATGATGCGGTCTATTTTATTTTATCTTCAACTCATGTAACAGTTATCATGGACTTCTCGTGGAGAAACAAACAATAATACATATATCCTTTTCTATCCATATTTTATTTTAAGATAAATAGTCCTATTCACGGTGTTATTTTGAGTGCGAATTGTTTTACTTAATATTACATTGCTTTACCCATGTTGATGCCGGTACTTCTTGGAAGTACATTTAGTTTCCTTAAACTTCGTTGTTTCACAAATGCTTTTGATATTTTCTTGGGGAAGTCCGCGTCTTATTATGCCAAGTTGGAATCCCACAGGGCTATAACTTCTTCAATGTTTTCAATTTGGTAATTTAATTAACTTCCCAGCAAAGTGCAATATCATGTTCGAACAGGGACTACGAGGCATAATTTCTGCAACAATCTAACGCTTAAATCATGATCATTGGCAATTTAAATCACTATATGTACTTAGCTGCTCCCTATAGTCAATCTATAATTGAATATATGAGTCGTGCTATTATTTGTCGAGTAATTCGCGTCTACACAAGGCATATAATTAAATTACTAAATGTCGGTCATTTAAAAAATAAAATAATGGTATGCAATGGCATACATCAGGGCACGATCTACGGCCTTTAAGTACTTTGTCATAGCAAAATAAAGGAGGATAAAAAAGATTGTAATACACCAAGCTAGATTATGAATTATAATAGATACAATAGGTATATCGACTTATAGCAAGAATTGATTAAAATAGATGTTAACCTAAGAAGCCTATGTGTATTATATACTTGTTTAAGTTCTTCCGCTTTTATATCAACTCCCTGTCCATCGCCTTGCACCACCATAGTTAGATATAACTTGAAGTAAACAAACTTTGAGATGTTGATAGTTATATATCTATATATCTGCTAGTAATAGCTATAGATAGTTATATATCTATATATTTATATATCTGCAACTCTAGTTAAGATGCTGCTTAATTCATTTAAAATAATAATTCATTTACTTTGGTAAGTTTAAGTCGGTACCTATACGTCAAAATATAAATTCTGTCAACGCAAGTCTTTCCAACTGATCCCTTGCAACTGAACATGTTTTACTATCAGGTGTATTTCTTCAAACGTCAGAATGTCACAGTGACCCCGAATCGAACCGAACCCACAATCAACAGAGCCCGAACGTCCGCCAAGCGCACTTGAGCCAAATTCACAATCCCTATCTCATCTGGAACAAGACATCGTGTCCGTGACCGAAGCTCGTTACCAGCCTTGGACCGACATCGTTACCAATATCGTTACCAATATCGTTACCAATATCGTTACCAATTTCCGCCGTGGCCTCTATCGGCGGGCTTCGGGCCGTCCATGATACCAACGGGCGGTGAGTGGACCGAGCAATAGAGCAAACCCGGCGCGCCCGGCGAACGCTGGCAATTAATCGAATTGTTGTCCGCTCATCTGTTATTACCGGTGGTTTTTGGCCGCAGGACGCGGCCAGCGATCCGTATCAGGTCGTTATTCCAGAGGTAATTGGTGAGCATCGTGTTTGCACGCCGTTGAGATCGCGGTTAATTAAGACACATGGCTGTACGTGTACAGACAAGGCCACTGCCACAGGCGTCTTCATTGAATCGCTAACCCGGTGAATTTCTACGTAAGGCATGCATGTATCCTTGAAAAGGTTGCTACTGCCGGGGGTGAATTAGCTCGGTTAGTTTTGGCTGTTGGGCCTGTGGCACGGAGTATTAGACTTTCTCCGGCGGCACTTTCTAGACGTCGCTCGCCGTCACAGGTAGCATTCACTGGTTGTGTCCGGAAGCGATGCGTCGTTTTTGTCCACACGCCGCGGTACGCCGGGTTCGTCCCGTGCGCGCCACGTCGGGAGCTGGGTATTTTTGTTGAGTGGTTTGTGGACGTGACCTTACGGCGGCGGGCGAGCGGGTGGTCGTGTCTCAAGTGTGGAGCAATGGAGGGCAGCCGTGCAACTGAGCAGTGATGTTTGACCGAGGTGGTACCAAATTGTTGGTTTTACCTAGGTCGGAAACGTTCCAATTTGTGATAGATATTACAGCAGCATTACTTCATATTAAATTAGTGGATATTATTACACATCGAGCATCCATCAAAGATAATAACCAACGCTCATTTGCCCTGAGGTTCATACATTTGCAAACATATGAATGTGACATTGTCATCCTCACAAATGATTTATATATATATATATACAAATTATATTGCTCATAACACTAATCAATATTAATAGAAAACGAATAAACACAATGAATAATTTATCTCAATGTTCCTGCCTTTTTCCTGCAGAACAATTTCCGATAACCACGCTCGAATAAGCTCACAGCTGTTAACACTCCCATTCCCGATATTGTTATTGACCGACGACTGACCGGCTCGTTATCTCAGCGGAAAACACCAACAGAAGGCGCCCTCCTCCGCTGGCGGGCGGCCGCCGGGCGATCACACGCACACCGCTTGGCTCGGTAGCGGCCGAAGAGGGCCTCCCCAGCGGGCCTCCCCAGCGGGCCGGAGTGGCAGTGGAGGGCCGGAGGGTCCCACGGCGCCCGCGGCCCACTGGGCCGGTAAATGCGACACATTCTCACGTGGAACTGCAGGTGCCTGCCATTGTGCAGATTATGATCAGCTGTCGCCTTCAGCGGCCGCGGGCCGGCGGGCAGTGCACCACCGGGCTCTCGCACCCCTTTCGATCAATGCCAGCTGTTGCTGCGAATTGTTACTAAGATCTGCCTAGCATCGGCCCCGCGACCTGCCGCCTGTATGTCCCGCTCTCCGCCCTTTACCACTTGCCTGAGTAACGGCTACGTTGGTCGTCGGCTACCACTGCTGGTCACGGCTACCGTTGGTGGTAACGGCTACCACTGGTGGTAACGGCTACCACTGGTGGTAACGGCTACCACTGGTGGTAACGGCTACCACTGGTGGTAACGGCTACCACTGCCGGTAACGGCTAACGCCGATCTTTTTCTACAGCCGTTCTGTTTCACAACCTGGCCAGCCCGACCGCAGTTACTGATTTCCAGCACAGCCCGCAATAAGCAACTTCATCCGACTGTATAGCCCACTACGTTGGCACTGTGTCGCAGTCACACACAGTCACACACAGTCACACAGTCAGTCACACACAGTTACACACAGTCACATAGTCACACACAGTCACACAGTCACACACAGTCACACTGTGAACTAGAGCCAGAGGCATTACAGTGGTATGCAATTATTGCACCTTTACATAATGTCAACCAACTCTCAGTAAACTTGTGGGGACAAAATATTGACTCATTCATTTAGCTGGCCACCTGACCACAAATAATGGATAGTGTTGGGCTTTCATGAAAGCAAGGCAACATAATTGCAATTCTTACGGCTGTCGAAGGAATGCTTTGTCAGTTTGTCATCATGGTGCTAACCGATTTATGGCGGACCGATTTTAGTATGCACCTGCAGGTCCCAGAACAATTAGAAAAATGTGTTTCTTTGGTCTAGATAAATGATTTATTTGTCACTAAAGAGCACAATATTCGAATAACATCAGTTTCATTTTAATGCACATTAACATGCAGATAAATGAACAAATATTTGATGCAGCCAAAACCATAACGCGTAACTGTGCATTATAGCTGACCTGCTTGTGCACATTGAGACATAGCAATTATCTTCTAAGCGGCTTTAATTTGTCCATCAAAGTAACCCAGGGTGATCACAATAACAGTCATATGTGTGGTCAGTGCTGTGGTCTGTATCTGTAGCCGATTCTATCCGTTTTCCGTTTGTCGCAGCCTCCCCTTCGAAATTTCCACAGCTCTCCTCTCGAGGCTCTCGGGCCTAACAATAATGTTCGGCCATGTCTCAGACGCCAGTCGCCTATTGAACAATTTCATTTAACAAATTGAATGTGAAAATATGCATTGTATTGAATCGACGGTTACAAAGAAGCGCCTGATGTCAGGATGTGATCATACAATGCAAACAGGCTGGGAAAATGATTTGCGGAAATGTCAATGCCAGCCGGTGTAACTCACCCGTATGATTGCCGTAAAGGTGCGGCTTTCTCCCGCGGTCTTCCCATCTCGCAGATAGCATGACGAGGCAGCGCCGACAGACGGCGTCGCATCACCATTTTTCTCCCGAACAGCGCCGTTTTTCGCCATCTGGCAGACATCACCTGGCGTCGCCGGTCTGACAATGGGGCAGCGGTCGTGGCGGTCGGCCGATGGTGATCTGTTCAGCTGGCATCTTATCGTGACAGCGGTCACGACGCTAGTCACAGCGACGCGGAACTGCCGAGTGTTGGCGTGGCGAGGCGAACTGCCGTCATCATCCTGTGAGCTCGGAGATCTGCGGGGAGGAACTGCCGAGTGTCGGCGTGGCGAGGCGACTCCCGCTCATCATCCGTGAGCTCGGAGATTGCGGGGGAGGAACTGCCGGTCCGGGTGGCGAGGCGACTCCGCGTTCATCATCCTGTGAGCTCGGAGATCTGCGGCGAAGGAATGCGGGTCCGGCGTGGCGAGGCGGCGAACCCGTCTCATCCTGTGAGCTCGGAGATCTCGCGGCGAGGAACTGCGGGTCCAGGCGAGCGAGGCGAACTCCCGTCATCCTAGTGAGCTCGGTATCTGGGGGAGGGAACTGCCGGGTCCCGGCGTGGCGAGGCGAACCCCCGTCATCATCCTGTGAGCTAGGATATCTGTGGGGAGGAACTGCCGGGTCCCGGCGTGGCGAGGCGAACTCCCGTCATCATCCTGTGAGCTCGGAGTCTGCGGGGAGGACTTGCCGGGTTCCCGGCGTGCGAGGCGAACTCCGTCATCTCTGGGAGCTTTCGGAATCTGTGGGGAGGAAATGTCGGGGCTTACGGCGTGGCGAGCGCAACTCCGTCATCATCCTGTGAGCTGGAGATCTGCGGCGAGACTGCCGAGGTCCCGGCGTGGCGGAGCGAATCCCGTCAATGCATCCTGTGAGCCGAGAAGACCTGCGGAGGAACTGCCGGGTCCGGCGGTGGCGAGGCGAACTTCCCGTGTGTGCCTTGTGAGCTCGGAATGATCTGCGGGCGAGAACTGCCGGTCCGCTGGCGAGGCGAACTCCCGTCATTCACTCCTATGTGAGCTCGGAGATTGCGGGGGGGAACTGCCGGGTCCCGCGTTGGCCGAGGCCAACTCACGTCATCCTGTGAGCTCGGAGATCTGCGGGGAGGAACTGCCGGGTCCCGGCGTGGCGAGGCGAACTCCCGCCATCATCCTGTGAGCTCGGAGACCTGCCGGGAACGCAGGCTCAACTAGAGAAAATGACGAAAACTCACTGTTACGCACCTCGTCGGAGTTTATGCTATATGAGACAGCCGGCAGCTTGCTCTGAATGATAAGTAAATGCCTGTTGTTAAAACAAACTTTCAATTAAAAAATATCGTACTATAGAAGCACTCAGTGCAAGGGTTGTCTTGGGTGCTCAAGGTGCATTTGTTTATTTACGCGATCTCATTGAAGTTTGCATTTCGCGAGTTAGTGGAAGTCATCTTAATTTATAATATATTAGCCATTTACTGGCACTATAAGGGCTGTGGTTCAGGTCCTGAATTGTGCATGCTTATTTCCATGTAAATTAATTGCTTGTATGGTTTGTCCTATGGCCGGTCCTGTTGCACCGTTAATGGGATAGAAATTCCATGCTTTCGTGCAAAACTGTTTTGGTATTTCCGTCGTCTATTCTTCCCGGTTCAACCTCCCGGGAGACGGAATCGCGATCGTGGAGGAATCGTGAGGTCACATCGGCTCACAACAAGTTACACATAATCGCCAACATCCCAGTTCAATAGGGAACCGCTCCCTCTGTTCAGTTGCGAAAAATACCACATCACGGACCTGCGCATCCGGCCAGCAGTTCCTCTCCCGCGGTATTAGTGTTTAGTTAGATGTCACTGTTTCAACATATCACGCATGGCTCGTGAAACGGTACAACTGCGCTTGCCATATGTTCTGTTCGCTATTACGAGACAAAATCATTGAAAATGATCACGAAATGCCCGCTGAGCAACGGTTTAAAAAGTAATTTTGAGTCACGTTTTACCATGTTAACCATATCCATGGAATTTAGTCCATTTATCTCGAAGCAGTTACACAAATGAATGGAATTAAAAATATTATATTTCGTGCTCATGCAGTTCATCTCAGAAAATAGTCGTGGGAAGCCTTGCTGTCATACTTTTCCACACCAGTTCACAGAGATGTAGTTGATGAATGTGCAAGAGCGTGAGATACCGAGTAAGCGATGATAGAAGACCTCCGGCAGCCTTTTGACAGGATAGGTAATATCGTTACTTAACACATGTGTTACTTTATGACATATGTTACATTTAACATTTTGAAATGAACTCAACGATCCCTTGACGCTAGCAATAACTTCCCACATTGTCTTTAAAACAAGGTACTACAAAGCGAAACAGGAATCAATCTGTCTTCCAATCATTTGTAATACTTAAT
>VOPJ01007494.1:0-120060 GCA_014673585.1 Semibalanus balanoides
AAAATGTACTTTACTAACTTTTATGTATTGTATTACAATTTGCTTTAAAACTCTATTTTCTACGGTTTTTCAAATATTTACCGCTTTTTTACAAACATGACGTCACTAAAAGGTCATTATCTCCCAAAATGCTTGACAAATTTTGATAAAAAATTCACAGAATGCGTATAATTGTTGTAAACTCAGCTATTTAAAATTTCAGATAGATGCGCTTATGTGTAAAAAGTTATTCGAGATAAATATCTGGGGGGGGCTGTCAGCCCCCCCTCCCCTGTAAGGCGAGGGATAAAGCTTCAACCCCTAAAATCGGATCGGATTTCGGAGAGTCTTTACTGTGTGTAGGTATCCGTAACTTTTTATCTCTTTAACTTTTTTAAAAGTACAAATACCCACCCTTGTCGTATCACAAGTTTTTGTTTTGCGTCACTGCAGCTATTGTATTGTATTTGTATTGTATTGTATTTGTATATATATACATACGTATACATTGTATACACCGTATACACTGCAGCATTGTAAAACATTAACCCTCGCCGTACGGGAGCGTTTTCACCCTCGTCCTACGGGGGGAGCTGACAGTCCCCCTGCTAACTTACAAACCAAACAACATAAAGCAACGCGGAAAGATTCAGCATGTTTCCTATCATGTGAGGAATCTGATGGTATATAATTTTGAGGTTTCAGGTCAACGGGTCAGGTTCCAGGTCAGGTTTTCCAACGGGTCAGGTTTTGAGGTTCCAGGTCAAGTTTCGATTTGAAATTTGGTTAAAAAAGTCAATGATATAAGATCGACCACGTAAAAAAAAAACTTAGACCGTCGTAATTGTTTAAGTTTCGAAAGTCAAATGATTTGGTTTACGTCAAAATGCTGGTCGTTGCATTAGCAATCTGACCATATATCAATTTTAATGTCTGGGTTAGTTAATTACTTAATCTCAGGTCACGAAAGTTGTCACCATAGATGATAATTGCTATGGGCGATTTGCATTAGCTATCTAGACTCGATCACGTCCGGAATAGCGATCAGAAATTCTCAAAACAAAATTAGAAATCGATAAATACAAATAAAGAGGCATGTTTCTAGACCATTTTTGGCTCCGAAATATATAAAAAGTAATTATTTGTTTCTATCTGGTCAACAAAAGTAAAAAAGGTGAATAAAAAATGGCTTATAAGCTTCTTACACTAAGGGAGTCATCATTCTGTCAAAAATGTAGATGTTGCTTTGAAATTTGGTTTGGGTATTGTTTATAATCAGTTCTCTCGCATATCTTCCGGATTAATAACATATAACTTTTGATTTTGTAGTAATTGTTCAGAAATGTATTTTTGGGGTTCGAAAACTTAAAATTTCGGATTTCCGAGATAAACATTTGAAAGAAAATGTCATTTCATGTCTTTTCTATTTACTGTTTGCTATTTTCTGCAAAAGTCTATTTTTTACGGTTTTTCAAATATTTATGTTTTGCACAATTATGACGTCACTAAAACATCATCTCCCAAACTGCTTTGCCGATAGCAATAAATTTTTGATAGCTTACGTATGATTGTTGTCAACTTAGTTACATTGCAGAAGATGACCTTTATGTGTACAAAGTTATTCAAGAAAAAACTGAGTAGGGGGGGGGGGCTGTCAATTTATCCCTTTTCAAGATTGGAGGTCATTTAACCCTATATGCCCTGCGGGCCGCCAGAATTACGTTAACCTGCGGGGTGTCAGATTCTGACCCCTCCCTCTCTCCAGAGATCTCGAAAGAGTCACTCAGCCGATTGCGACGGAAAAAAACACCATTCTATCTGTCAAGATTTTTGGGAACCCCATTTTGTTTTTAATTGGGGGCCAGGTGGTGTGTGTGTTTTTTTTTAACGATTAACATCTTCCATCAGTAACCATATTCCAGCGGGGGCAAAAACATAGTTTTGCCCCACTGCTTCTTCACAGCGGGGGCAAGCTGCCCCCGCTGCCCCCGCGGTGGCGCCGCCCATGAGGGGGAATTTACCCCACCAGTTAACATGTTAAAATAGTCATTGCCCTCCATGGGTTTGAAGGTGCCTCCATGGGTTTGAAGGTGCCTCCATGGGTTTGGGGGCGCCTGCGGCGCCCAGATTGCGCCTTCGGCGCAAAACTAGTGCGAAGCGCTAATTTCCACTGAGGGGGATTGGCTGCTAGCCCCGTTGCCCCCTGGATCCGCCCCTGCTCTGTTCACGGGCCTCAGCCTTTTGGAATTTTGATCCTCGGGCCACAGAACGAATACGGTGCTATTGAAGCGACATCTATAGCAATAACGCTTCTATACAGCTCCACCAGGTGCAGCTATGACTTATAAAATTTTCCGTGTGTTTGAAAGGATTTAAATAAACAAAATGCATAGTTATGCAATCATATCAGAAATAAATTGATAAAAAGCAATCAGAAACATCGTCATCTCTGTATTATCACGAAGCATGGCCATTGTACACTAAAACTCCATAAAATAGTGAGACACATAACCTACGCTTTGGATATCTCTCGGCAGATGGCGCTCGACTTCCAATTTCTTGTCTAAATGTGCCAAGAATACTGTTTCGCGTCGCTCTCTCGCCTTTGACCGTGTCTCGCCTGAACTGAGTGGTGTTTAATACGAAGTGTGGTCATTAGGACATTTAAGATCAACAAGACTCTTCTCAATCAACGAGAATCATATGCAATATTATTCAAAGTGAGTTTCTTAATGCCCTCTGGAATCGCCTTGTCAAAGGGCTTCAGGAGGAAATTAAATCATCAAAGTGCTCAATCAAATCAATCAAAGTTATTTATGATGCAAGTAATTAACTTTTAGGAATCCAGATTCTGGTTTAAGGTGCTTGATAGATATCATTTTTACATTGGCATTTTCTTAGTTATTAATTAACTGGTCAAATAACTTCATAATTTAAAATGTTTCTAGGAATCACTTCAACTTGAACTTAAACCTATTTTCCATGGGCCATCTGGAGGCAGTACAATTCTATCACATTGTTTATAACTCAGTTTCCTTGTATGCATGCTTCTCATTTAATACATGACAATATCCTCAACATAACCTGTATATTATTCATTGCCGTCGACACTTGACAATGTATGTTTTCTATTGGACTTAAAATGTTTTTCAAAAAATGTATGTATTTTCTTATTTCGTTGCCTCAAATTTTATGTTAAAGTGAAACTAAATAAGTCTATGACAAATAAAGCCTCAAGAAATGGCTTGATTTCTGATTATGCCTCTCATCATTTGTGTATAATGCCACTAAGTTAATGGAACGTAATCAAAGGTGGATTTGATTGGTGATTTAGCTTTGTGGATTTATACATATGATTGATTATAGAGTGGATAAAAGTCACGAAGCTTTCCTTACTGTTAATGATCTGTTGTAGATCACTTTTCTAAATGGTGAATGGACAAGATCAGTGGTGGATCTTCGGCTGGGGAAAATGGGCAATTGCCCCAAAAACCGCCCAAAATCGGCAAAAATGACACATTTCATGATATAAAAGTAAATCTAAGTAACTTAAACTAAGGAAAGATTGCTTTAAATCAGCTACCAATGCATAAGCTAGTAAAATCTGATGAGTTTTCAGAATTGTGTGAAACTTTTAGGAATTTCGCCCCCCCAAACTCCAGTTCTGGATCTGCCGCTGGCAAGATAGCTCTTTAGGCAATATAAAATGAAAGCAGATACATTTGAATTATATGTAAGTTTGATAATTTGCCTATGCATATAACCATAATCCATATTTGGAAAATATATAACTTATTCACTTTTCCAGTGGCGTCAAGAGGAGCATGACCCCCTTGAACCCCGAATGGCCCAAAAGCCTGAGGGGCCATAGTTGATGAAAGGACTTAAGTCAAATCATCAATTTTTAAACAAACTCACAAGTAGGTTGCCTTATTCGACCTCCAGAGGGCCAGTCTTACTTCTAGAGGGCCCATTTTATCTCCAGATGACCCATTTTGGCTTGAAGAGGGCCAATTTTGGTTTGCAGAGGCCCATTTTGGCAGGTGAAAGGCATATTTTGAATTTAAGTGTCCATTCTGGGCTACATTGGTCTTCAAGGCCAAAAGGGACCACCAAGACTTGAGGGGGGCCTCTAAGACCTGAGAGGGTTCACCAAGATCTGGGGAGGGGGCATTTTGCCATGTGGCACCCTCCTTGACCAAACCCAGGATCCGCCACTGGGCTTTTCCAACAAAGTTGGTTGGGCAAAATTGTGATTTTATATAGACCTGTGAAATTCTTCATTTCCAACTTGTTTGGTTCACTGCTGAAAATACCTAATTTCCAAGCTTAGAATGCTTTCTAATTTACTTAAGTTTGTACTTTGTACTGCAAAATGCAAAGTGTTTGTGGGGTCAAACTAAAAATTTGCGTGACAATGGCCACACCAGCCGAATGGGGAGCTCCATAACTATCCAGGCCATGTTCTGATAATTCACCTTTGATTGTTTTGTCTGCTTTGTGTTTACCACTCTTTTTGATTTGTCCAATGCAGACTTGTGCTCCGATCCCGAAAACGGATCCCCGGATCTTATCTCTGGGATCTGGATCCTGGATCCACTTGGATCATAGATCCACCTTCACAATTTCTCGATGGATCCACTGAGATCATAGATCCGTCTTCAACAATAGTCGACGGATCCACCGGGATCCGAGATCACTGGTACCATTTTTCATTGGGATCCATTGGGATCCCAGTCCCGCCATTATAAAGTATTTGTCACTGTCATACATTTAAATTCGTTAAATGGAACTAGCATATCGTATGTCTTGGTTATTATTTTGTCAATAAATAAAGTATAATTATGACATAATTTATCAGTCGATCCCTCGGATCCGAGATCCGATAGGGATCAGATCCATTGTAATGCCTTATTATGGGACTCCAAATATCCGTTACACAAATTAAATCGTTTGGAATCCACTGGGATCCAAGATCTATTTTGTATTTGTTGTGGGATCAAGTGGGATCATAGATCCAACATTGCGTTTTGTCGAGAGATCCTCTGGAATCACAGATCCTTATTTCAGCTCCATACTCATGTCTGGTCCAATGACTTCTTGCTCTTGCTTTATTTTTAGTCATATCTCATGCTATTGCTTACACATGTTATAGTTATCTACCCAGTACCCACTGTTATGACTTGTGGCAGACATATCCAAATACAGGATTTGCCATGCTAGTTGTGGTGTAGGTAGATGATATTGATACGCCAAGTACTGATCTATTACTAATTGCACCAGTCCAGTATTTTGACATGTCTGCTGACTGGATCTCTACCCTATCTCCCTAAGTAGGTAAAGGTGTACACTGTACATGAATCTTGGGTATAGATATTATCATGCTTTATCTAGCTGGTTGCATTATGAAATGCACAACATTAATTTCTCTGATATCTATTGCTTCTACTTTTTGGAGGTATAAGCATGGGATTTTAGTTGTTGCTGGAATTACGATTTGCTGGAACTCTGGGACCTCTTAGCTGCTATTTCATTAATATCAGCAAGTAATGGAAGTGCCCCTTCCTTTTTATGGGTAGGAACTGGGTCATTCTGCGACATTTCGACATTTTTTTATCTCCCAAAGTACACCCTCATCTATCACTTTTTGTTCACAATGATTGTGCCCTGCATTCAGCTGTGTCAATATTAGCTCTATATGACTGCAGGTATTCGAGTTATAGCTTCGGGCATTTTTGCAAGGTCACGCTGTAGAAGTATTTTTGGTGGCGAAAATAACGCATTCCACTGAACCAGATGTCAAAAATACTTACATGGCTGATTTTGCAATGAAACGGAGATTGTATTTCTGGCCTCTGTTGCGTGACCTCGAATGATATTGACCACGTACCCTCGTGACCTTTATATTCTTTAACCTCGTGTGACCCCGGGTTCCACCTACTGAGTTTCAAAACTATTAACCTCGCAAAATACTTATATAAATGAATATATTTCGGATACAATCCTTCTTCAGTTCATTTATACCAAATCCTGTTTTGGTATAACTGAACTGAAGAAGGATTGTATCCGAAATATTTTCATTTTTATCTATTTACATTTAATATTTTGAAACTCAGTATTGAACATAAGGTTAAAATAATAAAATACCTTGCTAGTCAGGAATTACTTAAATCCAAAAACCGAAAATAGAAAAGCTGTTCAGAATTGCTTACTTCATACTAATCCACCCTCGCAATTTTCGAAATCCGGGATTTTTTATTTTCCCCCTGAGGACAACCATGCCTAGTGGGGAAGGGCCAGCAGAAAGGGCGAACAGGGAAGGGCCCTGTAAGTCCATGGACGTTTGTCCGGTCGCTGTTTCATTAAGACCAAGTTTACCCCTTCTTCTTCATCACATGGCTGCGCACTGGTCCGAGCGAATTGAAGCGGCCTTATTCCAACCAAACCTAACTGTTTTGGTCTCAGGGCTGGTTAGCAGCGAATGCAAATATGCTGCTCACGGGGTACAAGGCCTGAGTACCACATGCCATTCTGATACTGCAGCCTCAGGGCTGATCAGCAAGGGATACAGGGCCGTAGTGCTATTGCGGATGTAGCAAGGGCTGCACGGACTTCCGGGATCGCTTGAGATGCTTTCAAGGAGAGCAGGAGCTGCGTTCCGTCACATGATGCATCTATAACTCAATGTCAGAGTATCACTGTGTTGTAGTCAGCTGAATCAATGCATGTGCATGTGCAATGTGCATCAATGCAATCAATGCATCAGGCGAACACGGCGTTTGAAGTTGAAGTGAATAATCAGTCTACCTTTCACTTGTTATCTGCGACTTCCGTCTGTCCTGTACCTTTTCACCACGTTGCTTCTTCCGTATCTTCCTTTAATCCTAAAAATCCCTTCCTTTTTCTGTTTCTGACTGCTCACGATACTTACTTGTCACAAACTTTCAACAAAAATTGTATTCAACGTTGTGATTATTTCCCTATGTTCATGAGCTTCCAAATCCAGTTTCAGTGCTGCTTTACTCAATTGCTCCCTCTTTCCTCCGATCTGTGAAGTTTTCGCTGTCCTTTACGCTTCTCATCCCACGCTGTTGTATTCTGTCTATCACTTGTGGATCATGTCATTGATCTACGCCTATGTGACACTAGCCGTTTTCACGATGGATTTTTTTGCGCGAAATGTTTTTAAAACATGTAAAAAATAAATGTTTTAGTGATAGCCGCTTTTACGATGGACTAATTTACGAGAAAAAAAAATCAACCCTCGACCTTAGGGTAAGGCGAGGGTTAAAACATGTATTGCAAATAAGTTCATCGTGAAGACGGCTACCACTAAAATATTTTAAAACATTTTAAAATGTTTTAAAACATTTCGCGCAAAATAAGCCATCGTGAAAACGGCTACTATTTTTTTTTTCATTCCGTCGTATATTACTTTGTGTTTCCTTCCATGATGAATTTTAGTAGAGTTAAAAAGGATTCTGATCTTTCTATACACTCTCTGATGCACACTTATAGTTAACATCATTGGACAGAGCAATGACTCGATAAAGTCCATTAACCCCTTGAACAGAAACGTACAAATGTCTGAGAAACAGTAAATATCCAACATCCGAGAGGTAAAACAAATAAATCAAATTAATATTGACTCAAAATATTGTCAACATATCGTATTAAAAAAAAAATGTTTGAAAGGTGTAATCAACCAAGACAATCATCACACCTAGACGAAGACGCAATTCACTCAATTTCGTCATTTGTTTTTGTATGTTGCATTCATGACACACAAGAACAAAACTGGGTTGTTTGTCTAAAAATCGACTATCATCACGAATAAATTACCATGACAATCACCAAGCGTAAATCAAAATCCTTGAATCTTCGTGCCCATGGGCTCAAAATTGTATTCAGATTCTCAAATAAGTGAACCTAGGAAGAGTTTCGTCACGAGAATCAGATGGATGATTAAATTCAATTTCACTGTACTTTATGTAACATTTAGACAATGACATTTTACATTTAAATTCTTAAATTTTACAACTCGCAACTTAACTTTAAATTATAGTCACATAAAATGTAAAGCCTGAAAATATCAGACTTGTTCCTGTAATATTTGACCAGGGTTTGCATAAATATCTTAGTTATTAGTTTTTCTGAAATTTATATAAATGCTAAGTAACGATGCCTGATGATTGCTACGACCCTCCAGTCAAAGTTTACCTCGGACCAATTTTGATTTTGGGCGGACTTCACCACCTTCCTGCACGTCTGCAGGGACTGCTCAGTAAGTAGTGACGCACTGAAGGGACTGCTCAGTAAGTGGTAAGGTATAGACTGCATAGACTGCATGGTAAGTGGTGACGTTCTGCGGCCTGCAAGGACTGCTTAGTAAGCTGTGACGCACTACAGTAAGTGGTGATGCCCTGCAGGGACTGCTCCAGGGGTGGTAAAAATCGACTATTGTTCTCCGACCAAATCGAAAGCTGGAAAATAATAACAGCAACACGTATGTTATATCGCCCGTAAGCTTACTATCCAGGCCTTCTGAGGAACCCCCTCAGGCCTACTTGAGGACCCCTCATGCCAAACTAAGGGCCTCCTGTCAGCCTTAGAGCCCTCAGGCTGGCTAGAGCACCTTTCGGGGCCATCGGTCAACTTTTTGGAGGGCCCTCATACAAATGTAAGGGGAGCAAAATCATGTGTTTAAAGAGGAGGTTTGTAGCATCTGCAAGAAGTGAACCCCCTGGAACAAGGGGTAAATTATTTATTGGAATCTGTTACAAGTGTGACCACCATGTTTGGTGCATTCAAACAAAAAAATGAATGACAAAAATGCAGAGGTGGAAGTGTTTTTGATGCCTGTAATCACAAACACGGTAGCTATGGGTGAAAAGTTGACTTAGGGGTCATTTGACTTCAACCAATTAAGTAGCTTTGTTTAATGGACTAGCTGGTTGGCAGTGCTGTTTGTATTATATTTTTCCGAGTGTGTGAGTACGCACTTTGTTGATAAGTTCATGTCATACTATTACATCTCAATGCATCTGCTTTACATCAAAACATTGTTTTTAAAACACTAGAAGCATCATAGACAGCCCTATAACGTGCCTGTTTCACAAGTCTATTCAACAGCAAGTTATAAAGAGTGGTCAGTGGTATTCAAGTCACCCCACCCTTGGATGAGAATGTTTTTTTCACCAAAAAATACAATACAAGGGTATTTTTACAATGTATTGCTATAATAATGAGTAGGGAATTGGTCATTTGGTATAATGAAACACAATTTGCGTTCAAAATTCATCCCATATCTCCTGTGCATGCTAGAAAGTATCAAAAGATCTTTGTCCAATAATACCATTCCCATCATCTCCTGGCATGCTAGAAAGTATCAAAAGTTTGACAAGTCACCCCGGTTGACGGTAGCATTTGTGTGCCATTTTTGGGGCCCCTTGGCCGTCTGGGAAGAGGGGCTTGGTAGTGGACACGAGTTTTCTTTGTCACTATCCAAAAATACCTTCTGCCGCCACTGCCAGGGGGTTACAAAACGTGGCAGGAACGTTGACAGATGATTCAGTAGGCAAGCAAATCCTGCCCATTTGAGCAGATTCATTAGATCAAATTTAAGCGCCTCAGCCAAATGTTGTTGACCAGGGGGAGTACTGGGTGTCAGCGGAATCACATTTTATCTGTGTAATTGGTTCCGAATTGATTGTGAGTTGTCCCAAGATAAGAATCTGTTTCCAGTGCACTTCGTAACCTTCCTCAAAGGCTGCTCCCGTCCAGTCGTATCTTTAACACAGAGGCAGTTTCCAGTTGGAGCAAGCTTAGAGAAGAAAAGAAGGCACACTGGAACAGGCCAATGTTACCGGCCAAGCATTTTCTTTCAAAAGCTGCCGCATTTCCCAAAGCTGCCCCCATTGTAATGTGTTAGTGACAAACCTGCCCTGACGCGTCTGGTTGAGACCTGCCACGTTTTTACAGGGCTGCCAGAGGGTATAGTTTCCTAATCAGATTGAGGACTTTTATTTAGGCCCCTCAATTGGACGACAAGTTTGGTCAATTCGGGGAGAGGATTTGTACTTTTGTGGATTTGGATGGTACTTGAGCAATTTTTCCAAAAGACTTTCAACCCAATTTTGGCTGGAGAGGCCCTGGTCAGGGTCCACTGAACTCATTTTCTATCCCATGTCATTTCCTGAAATCCTAGAGGTTATGCCTTCAACTAATTATAGACCCTCAACGCCATCACTGCCTCTCACACAACTATTTACACAAGCCTGGGACGTTCAGCACCTTCACTTCAGTTCACTTACTCCTCATGGTGCCTGTCCACGGTGGATAAAACCTGAACTACCTTAAAACTACATTTATAAAAACAATGTTAGCTCGTTGGTCTGGTCCTGATCGAATCAGTATACAAATGTATGAAAAAAATGGTCTTTGGACGAAAAATACCAAGGCCACATAATTACGAAAGCCCCATTTCCACTTTTTGATCCAAAGTAAAAGCCAAGGTTCTAAAATGCTTCGGTCAACATTCTAAAAATATACTTTAGTTTAAATTTGTCCCAAAAACTTATACCAATGTCTACCAAAGCAGCGAAGGTGGCTGGTAAAATCAGCGGATCCGCTTGTACCTGACGCGGATAGTTCCTATTCAAAAATAAACATGTCGCCAAGATGTTCACCGAAGCCGCTGTCGACTAGAAATAGTAGCTTATAGGTCTGCCACTAGCAACTATTATTTTTGCGGTCTAATAGGGCTTCCAACTTCAGATACGCTTGTGCCATATGGTATTTGCCGGCTATGTGAGCAGTATTGCCATGTGTGAACCCTGAGATTCCTTCTGCGACGTTCTGTCAATGTAATAACAATTCAGATTACATTCTGCTGAAAAATAAAATACTGAATGACTGCACTATAAGTTCGATGCAAAGAGCAGGCGAATGCAAAAAACAATTGTGGCTCCTCCGATGATCATTTCTGATGAAAAATAAGCCAACCGGCAAGACAAAATCAAATTTTGTTCTCCGACGTCGTCCAGCAGGTTCGGGCATTTTACCACCCCTTGTGCAGCTCAATGATGGTACGCCCTGCAATATTGTAGTTACCAGACAATATGCCCAAGATCAAAAATGGGTAGTACAGGATCCATAATCAATAGGATCTAAGATCGATCCTCGCCCTTTGGGGGGGGTCATTTTGACCCCCTGAGGTTTTTCCGGAATAGCGGAAAAACGGCGGCGCGCAGCGCCGCCAAATTTTGCACAGCTGTTTGAACATAAATTGCCCACACTTTGACAAAAAGTTACTTCAGTTCATCCGAGGTCAGGTCACCAGGTCACCTGAAGTGACCTTGCCTTCCAAAATGTTTGTGATCGTGCCAAAGCCACAGTTTTTGTTCGAAAGATTTAAACTTGCAGGATTCATGATACTATAAGTACCTACAACTGTTTATCTCGGATTGTTGGCATCGAGGCCTAAGGTTCAGGTCAACTTTCTGGACTCCCCATTATAAGTGAACGGGAAAATAAACAAATTCTTCCAATTCAGGATATAGACGGATAGGCTAATTCTTCAGAATCATGTTGTTTGGGCTCGTTTGGATTGATCAAGTGCAATTGTTGTTCATGAACCTTAACAAGGTCATTGAGGTCATCTGAGGTCCATCAGCAATGATTTGCTAATAATTTGATAGAAAAAATAGGATAAGACAAGCCTTGGACACCACTGTGTTTGTCGTCTGGCCGCATCGACAACATAGCAGGCAGACCTACCCAGGTCACAAATGACCTTGACCTGAGTTCAATTTTGAAAATTACCTTTAAACGGTCACCATGTTGTATTTTCTCAAAGCGCCTTGACGAGAAACACGACTGGGTTAAATGCATTGCTCTATCATTATTCAATACAAAGTATTAGGAAAACAAAATCATACCAAAAACTGCATTTTTGACCTTCGATGAACCTCTTGAAGCCCTAAACTATTGATCTGAGCTCACTTGAGACAACCAGTGCGATTGAAAATTTAATTAGCTTTCGATGTCTTTCCGTTTGTTCCTAGCTATCATGTTCAACGAGAATACGTGGTTGTTCGAAGCGAAGTCCAAAAACTGTAAAATTTGACCTTTGTTGACCTTCTGGTTACCTCAATATTGACCTTAGCTAAAAATGGTCTTTGAAAACTTCGAATGTAAACGCTGAGAGTTTCAAAGGTTTTTTCCGCGCCCTTTCTATCTCTTTCTTTTCGAGTTAGACGGGGGGGTCATTTTGACCCCCCCCCCCCACCATGGCGAAGTTGTCTCGGAGGCTCACCCGGGCGCGGGTTATTCTGATGTGATCCTTAATCCTGCAGGACAATTTTATTGTGGAATCCTGTGGAACTTGGACCCTGGAAAAATGTTTTTCGTGCGATCCTATGGATCTTGAATCTTGGAGAAAAAAAAATGGGATGCCGTGGATCCTGAATATTGGGAAAGAAGTTTGTCCTGGGATGGGGCTAACCATATTTCATTTTCTGTGCTGCTAAAATATAAGAATGCGTGTATTTCATGCTTGTAAAACTCCTGCACTCAATGTCAGTGGTGTAATACTTAGATGGGGTGATCAGTCATGTACCAAGATAACAAGATCCGGTATCCAGTTGTTGTATCCTGGATCCTGCACAATCATTTTATCGTGGGATCCTGTAGATCTTGGATTCTGAAAAAGTCGTGGGATCCTATGAATCCTGGATCCTGGATAATAAATTAACCCTCGCCCTGGTGGGGGTCATTTTGACCCCCTGAGGTTTTTGAAAAATAGCGTGAAAATGGCTGCGCGCAGCGCCGCCAAATTTAGTACGGATGTTTAAACATAAAATGCGCACACTTTGATTAAAATTTGACATCAGGTCATTTCAGGTCAGGTCACCAGGTCACGTCAAGTAACCTTGCCATCATAAATGTTTGTAATCGTGCCAAAGCCACAGTTTTTGTCCGAGATATTTAAAGGTGAATGATTGCATAAGATCATAAGTATCTTCAATTGATGAATCTCGGATTTTTCGCATCGGTGACCTAAGGTCAGGTAAATTTCCTGACCTACCCGTTATAAGTGAACCCGAAACTAAACAAATGCTTCCTATTAAGAACAAAAATGCATTGGATCAGGCTCATTCTTTCAGAATCATGTTTTTTTAGCTAATGATCTGGATGACAAAGGTGCAATTGTTGCTCAGTAATCTTTGCAAGATCAGCTGAGGTTATATTAGGTCATCAGCAATGATTTGTTCACAAGTATCGATATAATAAAGGAAAAGACGAGCAGATGACACCACTGTGTTTGCCTCGTCTGGCCGCGTCGCCTCATATGCAGCACGACCTACCCGGATCACCAAATAACCTTGACCTAAGGTCAAATTTTAAGTTGACCTCACCTGGTAACAATATTTTTACAAAGCGCCTCAACCAGACAAACATGATGGTGTTATTTTTTTCTGTCGTTTTTAGATACAAAGCTATTCATAAGGACAAGTTTTACTAAAAAATACATTTTTGAACTTTGATGACCCCTGAGTCTGGAGCCTAAACTATTGGCCTGAGCTCAATTTTTAGGACATCAAATGTGATTTTTTTTTTTGCAAGAGCTTTATATTGCTTCTCTCTGTTTGTTCCTAGCTATCATGGTCCCCGATATAATTGGGGTTAATCGAGGTAAAGTCCTTAAACTGGAAAATTTGATCTTTGATGACCTCTGGTGACCTCAATATTGACCTGAGCAAACAACGCTCTCTGCAACTTCGAATGTCCATGTTGAGAGCTTTGGAACGTTTTTCCAGCGTTTTTCTATTCTTTTTAGTTTTCGAAGGGACTGCTCAGTAAGCGCCAAGTTGTGACGCACTGTAGGGACCAGTAGCGCACGCAGGATTCCATTTTGGGGAGCCCTAAGAGCGGTCCCCTTTGTGTGCGGACCCCGATCTTTTTTTTAAAGAAAGCTTCGCAGATTCCGGTCACTTGTTTTTTAGCGGGCATCATTCAACATGGGATCTGAGACACGAGAATTGTCTTATCAACCAAGAGCTCCGCCACGTTTCAAAAATGAATGGGTAAGGGCAGAGGCATTATGAAGTCGATTTTTTCCATCAAACGCCCATATAGGCGTAATGTTAAAAGTCCAAAAAGTTTGGGGACACGTTCCCCCGTCCCCCCTATGGCGGAGCCCCTGTTGTCAATGCCGTGTAAGGTACCTGCGTGTGATACTGATGATCGAATTTTAGGGGCGTCGTGCCACTCATGTTACAACTGTCGAGAGTTGACGAAATGAGGTCAGTGACAACATACGGTAGTGGTGACTGGTCAGCCGATACGGTATTTTTGGAGCTGGTATTTGTGATCAATTGTCGCGATACATGGCTGATTTTTACAACACGCCTACATCACCGCAACAAATGTCGCCCGTCTCCAGTCAGATACCGTGACACACTCATATAACATGCACATAATATGTCTACACATGGGTCCGTGATCGGCGAGTGCGTTGTCGTTTCAGGAACGTTTAAAGGGATTATACGAGTTTCAAACATTTCAGGAGAGTTGCTCCTAATGCCAGGTCGTCTTGTTTCAGAGAGGCGCTGGTGGCGCTGGCATCAAATGTAGAGTAACAGAGTACCAGATTATAGAAGGTGTTGGATTGAGGTGAGCACACCGCTTGTCCCTATCAACAATTGTATTAGCGAAATTGACAATTGCTCTTATGCTGGCTGCTGCTGTAAACATTTCTGATCAAAACTCACACATTTAAGTTGACCAAAACCATGCCACTGCACACTTTCAGCTAAATTTATTATCATTCAGATCAGTTGCAAAGAATCATTGTAACCCGTACCTGTATTGCGCACAGTTCACTAAAACACTCAAATAGTTGCTTTCATAGAATATGTATCCGCGTCGTGCATACACACGATCGAGAGACAGCTGACGTTTGAGTCGCCTGGTGATGTGTCACGGTGACATGTCAGATGCTGAACCTATTAATTGACAGGTGAACGATATGTGGTCTGGACCGGTGACCCTGGTGGACTCTGCTGACCCTATTATTGACAGGTGCACGATATGGTGCGTCTGGAAAAACCGGAGACCATGGTGAACCTCTGGACCGGTGAACCTGGTGACCTAATTTAATTCGGAGCAGGTGCACGATATGTGCGTCTGGACTGGTGACCCGGTAACCTCTGGACGGTGACCTCTGCTGACCTATTATTGACAGGTGCAACGATATGTGCGTCTGGACGGTGACCCTGGTGACCTCTGCTGACTATTTATTGACAAGGTGGCAGCGATATGTGCGTCTGGACCGGTGACCCTGGTGACCTCTGCTGACGCTATTATTGCCAGGTGCACGATATGTGCGTCTGGACCGGTGACCCTGGTGACCCTCTGCTGACGCTACTTATTGCCAGGTGGCACGATTATGTGCGTCTGGAAGGACCGGTGACCTAGTGCCCTCTGACTGACCTATATTGCCAGGCTGACGATAATGTGCGTTCTGGACGGGTGACCCTGGTGACCTCTGCTGAACCTATTCATTGGCAGGTGCACGATATGCTGCGTCCTGGACCGGTGAGCCCTGGTGACCTCTGCTGTGTCACGGTGTGACATGTCAGTATGCTGACCCTATTATGACAGGTGCACGATATGTGCGTCTGGACCGGTGACCCTGGGTGACCTCTGCTGACCTACATTGACAGGTCACGATATTGCGTTGGACCGGTTTGACCCTGTCCACTCTCTGACCCTATCATTGACAGGTGCACGATATGTGCGTCTGGACCGGTGACCCTGGTGACCTCTGCTGAATACATTGACAGGGTGCCAACGATAATGTGCGTCTGGACGGTGACCCCTGGTGACCTCTGGACCGGTGACCCTGGTGACCTATTTTGCCAGCTGCAGCGATATGTTGGTCCTGGACCAGCGGTGACCCGGTGGACCTCTTGCTGACCTATCATTGCCAGGCTGCTACGATATGTGCGTCTGGACCGGTGACCCTGGTCCCTCTGCTGACCCTTTAATTTTTAATTTGAAAAAAACCAAGGTTGGCACGGAATTTATTTGTGCGTCTGGACCGTGCCCTGGCGACCATCTTGCTGACCTCTATTATTGACAGGTGCACGATATGTGCGTCTGGACCGGTGACCCGGTGGACCTCTGTTGACCTGATTAATTGCCATGTGCAACGATATGGTGCGTCTGGACCGGTGACCTTGGTGACCTCTGCTGTGGTCACGGTGACATGTCAGTAATGCTGACCTAAATCATTGACCAGGGTGGCATCGATATGTGCGTCTGGACCGGTGACCCTGGTGCCCTGCTTGACCTATTATTGACAGTGCAACGATAATGTGCGTCTGGACCGGTGACCCTGGTGAACCTCTGCTGACACTATTATGACAGGTGCACGAATATGGTGCGTCTGGAAACACGGTGACCCCTGGTGACCTCTGCTGACCTATTAAATGCCAAAGGTGCACGATACTGTGCGTCTTGGACCGGTGACCCTGGTGACTCTGCTGACCTATCATTGACAGGGTGCACGATAGTGCGTCTGACGCGGTGACCTTGGCGCTCCTCTTGCTGACCTATTATTGCAGGTGCACGATATGTGCGTCTGGACCGGTGACCCTGGTGAACTCTACTGACCTATTTATTGCAACGGTTGCACGATATGTGCGTCTGGACCGGTGACCCTGGTGACCTCTGCTGACCTATCATTGCAGGTGGCACGATATGTGCGTCTGGACCGGTGGACCCGGTGGATACTCTGCTGACCTATCATTGCCAGGTGCAGCGATATGTGCGGTCTGGACCGCGTGACCCTGGTGACCTCTGCTGACCTATCATTGCCAGGTGCAACGATATGTGCGTCTGGACCGTGACCCTGGTGACCTCTGCTGACCTATCATTGCCAGGTTGCAACGAAATATGTGCCGTCCTGGACCGGTGACCCTGGTGATCTCTGCTGACCCTATCATTGCCAGGTGCACGATATGTGCGTCTGGACCGGTGACCCTGGTGACCTGCTGCTGACCTATCATTGCCAGGTGCACGATATGTGCGTCTGGAACCGGTGCCCTGGTGACCTCTGCTGACCTATTATTGCCAGGTGTAGCCACGATATGTGCGTCTGGACCGGTGACCCTGGTGACCTTCTGCTGACCTATTATTGCCAGGTGCACGATAATGTGCGTCTGGACCGGGTGACCCTGGTGACCTCTGCTGACCTATCATTGCAGGTGCCGATATGTGCGTCTGGACGCGGTGACCTGGGTGAATCTCTGCTGACGCTATCATTGCCAGGTGCACGATATGTGCGTCTGGACCGTGACCTGGTGACCTCTGCTGACCTAATCATTGACCAGTGCACAGATATGTGGCTCCTGGACGGTGACACCTGGTGACCTCTGCTGGACCTAATCATTGCCAGGTGCCACGATATGTGCGTCTGGACCGTGACCCTGGTGATCTCTGCTGACCTATCATTGCCAGGTGCACGATATGTGGCGTCTGGACCGTGACTCCTGTGACCTCTGCTGACCTATCAATTGCCAGGTGCACGATATTGTGCGTCCCTTGGACCCGGTGACCTGGTGACCTCTGCTGACCTATCATTGCCAGGTGCACGAATTGTGCGTCCTGGACAGGTGACCCTGGTGATTCTCTGCTGACGCTAATCATTGCCAGTGCCACGATATGTGCGCTGACCGGTGACCCTGGTGACCTCGCTGACCTATCATGCAGGTGCACGATATGTGCGTCTGGACCGGTGACCCTGGTGATCTCTGCTGACCTATTATTGCCAGGTGCACGATATGTGCGTCTGGACCGGTGACCCTGGCGATCTCTGCTGGGCGGGAGACGGAAGCCAGGATCCTCTGTGCAGCGAGGCAGTGGCCGCCGTCACGGCAACTCTCTGAGAGACAAGATTAATGCCCTCTGAGAGACAAGCTGGGTGCTCTCTGAGACAAGCTGGGTGCTCTCTGAGACAAGCTGGATGCTCTCTGAAACCTCCCCTGCCTCCGTGACCTCCCCACTCTAGAAAGCTATCACAGCTTCCCATTGAGACAAGATAGTGCCGCAACGCCTCTGAGAGACGAGATAGACGCCATTACCTTGGCACTCTGAGATCAACTTGCGTCCTCTGAGACAAGAGACATCCTGTCACTACTTCTCTGAAGCAAGATTGCGCTGCATCACTGCCCTCTGAGAAACAAAATTAGCGCTGACACAATTATATCAGCCTTTACCTGCAGATCGAGAAAATGGTGGCCCAGCATTTCTACCAACCACACCAGTGCTGGTGCAGCTGGTGATAATGTCTATTGCCAGCCTGGCTTGGAGGAAGAATGGCTGCCGCGTCCCGCTTCGGCCGCATTTGGAAACAACATGGCGGACACGTTAGTAATTTTTGCTGCGTCTTCTTTGATATTACGATGTCTTACGACGTGAAATGGCAAGCCTCTCTCCAGCTGTGTTCACCATCAACAAAATAGCGAACGTGGCACTGGTACTAAGGGTCTGACTACTGAAGACTATTAACAATGCCTTATCAAATGGTGCCTATTATGCCTATTATGTCTACATATTCTCATATGCGTACTTGGTGCAGTGCTAAATGAATTAGGCCTACTTTGACTTCACACACGCAGCACCCTCGAGCAACTCGACACAAAGACCGACAGTGCAGGGGCGGCATTTGCAGCGGTGCCGGCCGTGGACTCAATGCAGGGCAGCGTCGCCGGGTCACGTGTGACGTCATCAAAGGTCAGCGGACGTCAGAGCGGAGCTCGTCGCCGGGCCGCCGGAGGGGGGGGGGGGTGACGGACTGACACGAGGGGCGCACGTGGGCAGCCGAGTAGGCGGATGTCCGATCCTGTGACCTGGTGAAGCGACACGGACCGGTGCGTCACGCTGGTTCTGAGAATGCGTGCCTGCGTGATGTTACTCAGCAGGAAGATAGAGGTGCAGAGGTCTGTTCACTCGTTCGCGATGCTTAGCAGATTCAAGAAAAAGCGACTTTAGTTCCTTTTGTATCAAATTAATGTATTATTTTGTATAGAAACTGATGTCTCACAAATTGAAGTGCGTTTGCACTTTTGCCATTATCATTGTCCGTTTGAGCAAATAAACATGATGGTGTTAACTAAACATGTAATGGAATCCATGTGACAAGTTTTGTAAAACTTTAAACAGCCAGCCTGAGAAAATAAACTGTCACCTATAACACAGTACTGCTTTTTGGTTGATGATACATTTATACGGTGTCTGGTTGCTACTAAGATAACACGTGTTCTTAACATAAGTGCCGTGTTCTTTGCGTGATGACCCCCGATAACTGTCTACAACACGTGTACGTGCTACACGTGCCGCCTCGCTGCGTGCTGGCAGCTGGTGCACTGGCCACCGCCGGCCGCGTGTCAGTCTGTGACAGTGGTGCAGTGGCCACCTGTGACCACCAGAGGCCACCTTGTCAGCCTCTGTGACAGCAGGGCTAGCGACACATCCTGCTCCGGCTTTGACAGCCGGCAGCCCCACCGCCCTCCCTCGCACCTGACGCAACTCACCTTTCGTTCGACCGGTGTCCTGCCGAGGTGACTGTGGCCCCGATGTGACTGTGGCCCTGAGGTGACTGTGGCCCTGAGGTGACTGTGGCCCTGAGGTGAATGTGGCCCCGAGGTGACTGTGACCCCGAGGTGACTGTGGCCCGAGGTGACTGTGGCCCGAGGTGACTGTGGCCCCGAGGTGACTGTGACCCCGAGGTGACTGTGGCCCGAGGTGACTGTGACCTCGAGGTGACTGTGGCCCCGAGGTGACTATGGCCCCGAGGTGACTGTGACCTCGAGGTGACTGTGGCCCGAAGTGACTGTGACCCCGAGGCAGGGCCTCCTCTAACATGTTAACTGGGGGCGGCAGCCCCCCCCCCCCAGTTAAGCCGCTGTCCCCCTCAGTCGAGCTGAAATCGGGTCACTGGGGGGCCAGGTAATTGTTATCATGTATGTATGACAACGACATACTCGAATGGGCGAAATAAATAAAACTTCAACTGACGCAGATATAAAATACAAAAAGTTAACTAAGGGAATTAGACTCGATGGTAATTTGATAGGAAACACCACTTATGTTTGAGTGCGGAAAAAATACCTTTTCTAACTGGTGTTCTGACAATGTAGGAAATTCCACGATCTCAATCCATCTCCCGACAGTTATGCAGCATGTTCGATAGCGGGCGCCGGGTTTTGATTTGTGATGCTGGACTGATAGCTGACATTTTTCGACGTTTCGTCGACATTGACGGCGGAATTGTAGTTTCAGGCGGCCCGGGGGGGGCAAAGCAATCTCCTAGGCGTACAGGGCCCTTTTTTTAGACTGTCGGCACAAGGGGCGTCGCTACCGTGGGGGGGGGGGTTCCGGGTGCCCCGGACCCCCCCCCCACACTTTTTAGCGGGCGCCGAAGGTGCCCCCTCAAAATGTGGTTCTGTTCTGGGTTTTAAAAGTACGCTGGAGGCGCCCAAAAAAAATGATGAAAATAATAATTAAAAAGACACTAAAAATTACTCCGCCAGTATGTGTGCGCCCCTAAGCCAGTGGCGTACTCAGTACACGATCATTCAGGGCATGACCCGGTTCTTTGGACCCGAGGCGTACATGCAAGGCTGGCGCCCATCTGATCAGTGACGGCGCCCATCCGGCCAGAGCAAAGACGCTCCCGGCCAGTGACGGCTCCCCGGCCAGTGAGGGCGCCCCTGCCATAGACGGCGCCTCTCTGGGCCGTGACAGCGCTCCTCCGGCCATGGATGGCGCCCCGCCGTCCAGTGGCGGCGACCCCTCCTGCCAGTGAAGGTGCCCCATGCCCAGGCCCCTCCGGCGAGTGACGGCGCCCCTCCAGCAAGTGATGGCGCCCCTCCGGCAAGTGACGGTGGTGCCCCTCCGTGACTGCCCCTCTCCGGCCCGTGACGGCACCCCTCCGGTCAGTGACGGCGCCCCTCCGGCTAGTGATGACGCCCCACACAATGTTGAAGGCATGTCGAGCACGTGCGGAAGAGAGGCGCCCCGCCAAATTTTATCCAATATTGGTGGCGCCCCTGTCGATCGGGTGGCGCCCCTCAAGGTAATGACTTGGTCCTTTGTTAATTGCTGCGCACGCCAAGCTGGCCCAAGCTCATGTGCCCCCCTCTTCCAAAATGTGGCGCCTTCTCGATTACGATTGCAATGGCGGCAAGATGCCTTCCGAGGTCGGCAAGATGTCTTCCGATGGCGACATGGTGCCTTCTAACGGTGAAATAATACGCTCTAAGGGCGGAAGAATGCCTTCCGAGGGCGGGAAGGCGTCTTATGATACCGGCAAGACGTATTCTGGTGACGGCAAAATGCTTTCCGAGGGTGGCATGATGCCCACCAAGGGCGGCATAATGCGCTCTGAGGGGGACAAAAGGATTTCCGAGTGCGGCGAGATGTATTCCAAGGGTGGCATGATGCCTTCCCAGCACGGGTGGCGTTCCTTATTCAAATTGTGGCGCCACTGCTCCACCAGCTTCCCGCTTTGCCCCACTCAATTTTGTCAAATTTGAACGGTCCCTGGCGTTAAAACTACATTTTTTCCCTTCAAACATGCAAAACAACCATGCATTGCCCCACCACGTTATTTATTTATTTATTTTATTTCTCAACAATATCGTCGTCGGGATGACCCATTGATGGAAGAATTCAAAGTTTTATACGAAACACGATAATGCACACTGACAATCCCATGATTTTTTGATTGTTCTGAAAAACTCCCACCATACTTCCGAGGGCGACGAGACGTCTTTCGAGGACGGCATTTTTTTTTCTTTCTTTTTCGAGGATGGCATAATGCGTTATGACTGTGCACTGTGCAGTCGGCGCCCCTGCATGCCTCGCGGGGGAGGGTCGCCCCTCCGAGTGCAGCTGGTGTCGCCCCTCGAGTCGTGAGTGCCGGCGGCACCCCTTAATGGATCGGAAATGAGGCCACTGGGTTAAAAAAGGCATTCGCCCGTGTTTTGGCTGCTGGATTTGCTAGACTTCGCCCCTGAGTGAAATCCAGCAAGTTCATAGAGTTTGCGCCCCTCTAGACCGCGGCGCCCCCTCTTGGTATGGCGCCCTCTGGCAGTGGACCCCCCCCCCCATTTTGAGAAGGTAGCGACGCCTCTGGTCGGCCCTTCCTATGGTTAGCCGGTTAGAGGCCTAAAGAAGCCATCGGCGGGTCTTCATAAGGTATTTCAACTGGTCAGAAAGAGGCCTTGGTTAAGCTTTTACAGTGATTTTGGTTCTAAACCCTCTGTGACTGGTCATATGTACTCGGAGGTCTGCGAAGGTATTTCACAGACCTACTAGGAAGCTTGGTCAAAGAAGTGCCAGACGGGTCACAAGAGAACTCGACCGACCTAAGAAGACCCTCGGCTTGTGTAAGAGGACACTTTGGAGGCAGCTTGAGAGTTGAATAGGCTGGTTTGAGAGGCCCTGGGCTAGTCTAGGAGGGCTTTAGCCAGTCTGAGATCCTGCGGCTGATCCTAGACGGTATTTTCCAAATCTGAGGATGTCTTATCACTGAAAGAAAAATTTACTAGCTTTTGTTAGTAACAGCATCATGTATCCAGTTTTACTTTCCGAGTACCATTCATTCACTATGGTACTACTAGATTTGCATTCATGAAACGAATGTGTTACTAATCAATACTATTGTGATACTAGACTGACCGAAAACATTACAATGTCAGCACCATGGTTGACCATCGTATGACCAGCCTGTTACTATCTTCATACCAAGGGCTTGGAAATGTTACCATGCCAGTACCATGGTTGACCACCGTATGACCAACCTGTTACNCTCCTCCGGAATCTGAATCTTGAGCATATCTAGGCAGAGGGCGCTACTCTGCCGTGCAGTGTATTCCAAGTGGTGCTGATGCGAATGCTGCGCACTATTAGCATGAAAGGGCGGCGTAAATGGCGCCGTCGCGGCAGTTGGATTGCGCAAGCTCGCATCATGGCGCGGTGATCATCGTCTCATTGGCTGCAATCGGCAGCGGAATGTCTATTTTATGAGCTCGAGAGCCTCTCGCGCCCCGCGTCTAAATAAAGGTGTCGGAGTCGCTGCCGGACAAACAGCAGCTACAAAAGTGACGCCGCAGTGAAGACCGCCAAACATTAGCTGATTATAAGAATCCACCTCGCCAAACGTAATCTGGAACGTGGGGTTTGCGTGAACTCACAGCCAGTTTTTTGTTTCGCCTGAGCACCGCACAGTGGTTCTTTGGCTTCCCGCGGAAGAGTAGTGGGTGGTCAGGGCTACCACGAACTACGGAGGAAAGTAGCTTGTATGGTAGTAGCTTGAAAACTTCCTTGCATTATTTGCGAATTAGAAGCTAGTGAAGAAGCATCCGCTGCTTTCACTGCCACACATCAATTGTTAAAGGGAGAGTGCCACCTCGCGGGCCGATATAGAGTTTTTGGTGTGTATCAGTAGATTAAGCGTGTTCGATTTCACCTGCAAAGTCTGGTTCCCGAAACTGACCCCATTAGATCAAAAAGACTTTGGCACCTCCAATGATTGGCAATCATTCGCAAAATAGGAATCGCCTCTGCACTATTTTGAATCACTTCTTTGCGGACTATAATTTTACTTTGAATATTGGAAACTGAACATTACAATTCCGTCAGTAAACTTAAAAAATAAAAAAACATATGCAGTATGCAGTTAATTATATTGTCAACAATCTTAGCATCTTTTGGTAATTTACATTTAATAAACAGCCAGAATAGCAAGAATATTTTAGGCTCGACTTTGGTCTGTAAAAGTTAACCCGCGCCCCGCTGGGGTACCCAGCCGAACACAGCTGGGGGGCAGATTCTGACCCCCTCGTTATCTTCTGAAACAATAACCGTAGCGAGACGCGCAATACGGCAATCGAAAGGTCTCATTGATACGCGCCTAAAGCATACGTGAAATTTTCGTAATATGGTCAGATGTCAGGTCAAGGTCAGGTAAAAGGTCAAAATTGAGATATTTTAGTTTTAGGGCCATATTTTCTATCCAAAGCCTTAGATTGTAACTATTTTAGCACAAAGTGCTCTCAAAAGTATATTGAAACTCCTGCATTAAGCAAAAAATAAATTTTAAGCAAAGTTCAAGGTCAATATCGGGTCACAAAAGGTCACTGTTGGCAAGAGGTCTACGAAAGTAATGCAACATATGCTTTATGGGTTGTTTTACACGTGTAGTTCGATAGAAGAAGCCATTTTGACAATCTGACACCATGAAGGTCAAAGTTAGGTCATTTGAGGTCAAATTGTGAAATTAAATTTTATAACAAAAAATACTTTTGTATAGTCCAGTTTTGTCTCAGAAAAACAGCTGTGCTATTTATTTGTCTCTATCTGGTCAAAAAAGGTCAAAAAAGTTATTTGACAAAAATGACGTCATGAGTTACATACACTTGGGAGTCATAAGTCAGTCAAAAATTCAGATATTTCTTTGAAATTTGGCTTGTGTTTTGTTTATACTTAGTTCTCTTACATATATTCCGGTTTTTGAAATATTTGTGAAATTTTTGTTTCGTGATCATTTTTCTGATTTCATTGATTTTTTTATTTTTAAGGGTCAAAAACTCAAAATTTTGAAAATCCGAGATTGCCATTTTGAAGAAAATGCAATTTTCCACCTTTTGGTGCTTTTATTTTGTATTTGCTTCACACCTCCATTTTCTATGATTTTTCAAACATGTATCGTTTTTCCACAAAAAATGGCATATCATGACGTCATCCAAAGGTCATTTTCTTCCACAGTGATCAAACAATTTCATCGAAATTTCGGGAAAAGACGTCAAATTGATGTAGGATAAGGTACTGCACGTTTTACGTTGGTATCTACCATGATTTTTGAGTTATTGAGAAAGTCCGGGAGAGGGAGGGCAGATTATGCCCCCCAGCGCACTATGGGCCACAAGCCTGATCTAGCCCGCCATAATCGATCGGAGTGATTGTTTCCATTTCAATATGGAACATACATGAAAATGTTCAAAATTGACCATGGACTAAGAATATGATAATAGTTTTTTAGTGCAACCACATATGGAGGTATAAACGGCACCGAAACACGGAACTTTGTATGAAGCTTACAGCAGGGAGTCAGCGGCTCGCGAAAAATATTTATGTTAACGATGTAATGACGAATGAGATAGAACAAAAGATTCAAAATGTGGATGTTTTTAGGTTAATTAACCCGCGCCGGGCGGGGGGTGTTTAGACACCCCCTCAGGTTTTTCCTGGATATCGGAAAACGGCGGCGCGTAGCGCCGCCAAATTTGCAGTACCTGTTCGACCATCTTGTGTACAGCTTTCAGAAAAGTTTTGGCAATATGTCATGTCAGGTCAGGTCACCAGGCTAGGTCAAGTGACCCCACTCCGAAAAATTTGCGGTCCACCATAAGCCACAGTTTTTTAAGCGGATTGGTTTCGTACTTACAGGGTTTCATAAGAGCGTTACTATCTAAAGTTTGTATATCTCGGATTTTTTGTATCGGTGAACTAGTTCAGGTCATTTCCTACCTCCCCATTATAGTGAACGGAAAATAAACAGAATGCTTCTTATTTCTGAAAGTATGCATTGATCCAGGTGATTATTTTCAGAAATCATGTTATTTTAGCCATTATAAATGACTTAAGGCTTGCGTTGTTTCTAAGTTATCTCTACAAGGTCATCTGAAGGTCATCTGAGGTTCATCCGCAAGATTTTGCTAATAACTTCTGAATAGAAATGAAGACATAGAGACAGCGATTGACACCACTGTTTTGTATTCGTCTGTCCGCGTCGCCCCATAATGCAAAATGACCTATCTGGGTCACCAAATGACCTTGACCTGAGGTCAAATTTTGAAGATGACCTTACGAGGTCATCATGTATATGATTGAAAGCGTCTTGACGAGAGGAACACGATAGTGTTAAAATGATTTATGTGCAATTTTTAGATAAAATGCTATTCAGGAAAACATATTTTACGAAAAACTGCATTTTTGACATTTTATGACCTCTGGAGCCTAAACTATTGCTCTCAGCTCAAATTTGAGGACCTGGGTGCGATTTCAAATTTAAGAAGCTATTTAAAGCATCAAAACTTGTTTACTCCTAGCTATCATAGTTTCCGAGATATTTGGAGATATCTGGAGCTATGTCCTAAATCTGGAAATTTGACCTTTGATACACTGGTGACTCTAATATTGAACTGAAAAATTTTTCAACGAGAATAGTTTCGCAATCCCTTTTGACGAGCTTCTTCGAACAGTATTTTTGGTTTAATATCCTAGCCCCATAGGAGCGATTAGATATTGTCGAAACACCCCCCCCCGGCCCGAGGAAGGTGGCGCCGAGCACCGGCCCGGCGCGGGTTTAAGTGGAACCTTGGCTACACTGTGAAATCAAATTTAAAACTAAAAGTTGGGTTCTTCCAGCTTTCAATGACAATTTTTGATGAAATAACATAAATTTCAGCAAAAAATTGAATACGGTTTTTTATGGAGCCGATCTAATGAATAACACACGATAACACGGAAGTACGAGCATGATAGTGTACCTCTAGGCTCTATGGTTCGGCTAACTGTGGCAAGTCAAACTTCCTGCCCCAACTTGCCCCCGCACCCAAGCGAGGTGATTGTATTATTTCTGCCGCCCGCCGCGCGTGCAGCCGCTGCCGTGCCTGCGAGAGGGTGGGGAAGGAGGGACCCCCTGTTAACTTCTAAACCAAGCAACATAGAGCAACACCAGCATGTTGCCTGTCATATGAGGACTCTATCGGTATGAATCTTTAGGTTAAAGGTTAACGATTGACCTTCCAGGTCAAGTAAGTGACCTCAACTCGACCGCTTCCAGAATAGTGATTTTGCTCTTTAAGAAAACATCACAATTTTAAATTGATAAATGTAAATAAAAGTAATATTCCTAGACAAGTTTTGTATCAGAAATACTTAAAATATATTTATTTGTTAGTATTTGGTTAAAAAAGTCATAAAAGGAGATTTTTACAAATAACGAAAAAATGCAGCTATTAACGCCAAACTTCTAGTACCTGTCCGGGCATCTTTTTCACACCCTTTGCATTTTTTTTTAAATTTCGTAATATATTTTTTTTTAGATAAAGCTAAGTTAGTGACGTCACTACACACGATTTTGACACCAAAATCAGATAAACTTTAGGAGCTGTTAGAAAGTCGTGTAATAGACAAAATATAATCCGAAAAAGGAGAGAATAGCAAATGTCAAGGCTACAAAGTGGCTATCTCAGATTTGTGAAAAAGTGAACTTTTTTACCCCCCAAAAATTTCAAAAATTTACTTTTTTGAAAAAAACGACCAAAAAATCAAATATTTAAGATATTCAAAAACCGAATATATGTAAAATCAAACCTATACAATCCAACAACTAACACAAATTTAAAAATGATATCTGTATTTGTCGACTGAGTGATGACAATCTAAGGATGGGTAAACTCGCGAACGTCAAAATTTTTGAAAATTTCATTTGTTGTCCTTTTTTTGACCAATACAGACAAATAAAGAGCAGCACTGTATTCTGAGACAAAACCGGTTTTATAAAAATGTAATTTGGATTTACTGTATTAATCAATTTACAATTTTTGACCTTTTGTGACATGACGTTGACCTTTACTTGACTTCATTCACGTATTTAAATCAGGTGGTGAAAATGAGTATCAAATTTCGTGTCCTAACACGTAAAATAGTATGTAAACATGTGTTGCATGACTTTCGTATAATTTTTTTGGGCATAGTGACCGTATGTTGAACCGACCTGAAAACAAGAAAACCTTGAAATTTGCCAAAATCCCGGTAGCTCTATTCTGGATGTTGTGCATGCATTTGAGAGCATTCCTGGTTGATGCATGGTTGGCAATCCAATTGGCTTTAAATTGGAAATATGGTCTACAATTTTGTCTGTAATTTTGACCTTTGAACCTGACCTGTGACGTTCACCACTGACCTCTAGGGAGATACAAATTATTTAACGTCGATGAATTTTCCTGGGATATCGATTGCCGTTTGATTCAGCGCGATCGTCTGATTGGTTCCGAAGATACAAGGGGGGCTAAACCCCCCCCTCCAGTGACTCGTGTTACAGAAATACCCCAGTGACTGCCGGGTTAAGGAGCAATCACTCAGTCAAAATAAAGAAATTGCTCTGAAATTTGGTTTAGGTATTGTTCATGATCAGCGATTTCACAATTATTTCGTTTCTTTAACATTTTTGAAATTTTTGATTTTGAAGTATTTTTTAAAATATATGTTTATTTTATTTTGGGGATTAGAAAAACAAAATTGTGAAAAACCGAAAACACTAGTTTAAAGAAAATGTCATTTTCTATCTTGCGTTCTTTTCAGTTTGCGATTTGCTACACAACTCTATTTTCAACGATTTTTCCAACATTTATCATCTTTCCACCAGCATGACGTCACTAAAATGTCATTATCTTTTAAACTTTTCAACCAATTTCAATGCAAGTCTGACAGCTTACGTATAATTGTTGTTAACTTAGCTACTGAAAATTTCAGCAAGATGCATTTTATGCGTAGAGAGTTATGTAAGAAAACCCTCAGGGGAAGCTCGCCTTAGTACGGNATCGTCTTTCCACCAGCATGACGTCACTAAAACGTCATTATCTTTTAAACTTCTCAACCAATTTCAATGCAAGTCTGACAGCATACGTTGTATTATATATATATATATATATATATATATATATATATATATATATATATATATATATATATATGTACATACAGACAGCATATAATTGTTGTTTACTTAGTTAATGTAAATTTCAGCAAGAAGCACCTTATGCGTAGAGAGTTATGCAAGAAAGCCTTCAGGGAAAGGTCGCTTTAGAAGTCACTTTAGGTCGCTTATTACGGCGAGGGTTAAAAAAGAAAAGAAATAAAAAAAACGGAGGACATATTGGAGAACCAAGTATGGACGATACCTTAACCGAATTTCAAAGCAATATCTGTATTTTAGACTGACTTGTGTCTCCCTATGTACTAGACGTTGGCAATCATAATATGTGGCAACCCGAAATACGTGGCCGGCCTAGGCCGGCCGGAGTCAAGAGCCATCTGGTGACCACAAGATGAGCTAAATCGATTGAAATTAGTACGAAATTATTTCCAAATTCATAATACTTGCTCAAAGTGCCCAAACCAATGACCGGAGGCTGAAAAAGGTCATATGAGGTCAATAATCAGTTATGGCGGGCTAGATCGGGATTCTTGGCCATTAGGCGCCTTCGCGACCTAACCCCTTGGCGGGCCGAGAGCCGCAACACGGCAGTGTTGGTACCGAAATGCACCTACTGCAAAAAGCCGCACCTACTTTAAAATACACGGCGTGCGAACCAGACAGAGCCGGACAGACCAGGACCAACCGGACAGACCGGACAGACCGGACAGACCGGGACAGACCGGGACAGGACCGGACAGACCCGGACAGACTGGACAGACCGGGACAGACCGGACAGACAGCCCGACAGCCAGATAGAGATTCTTTAAATAGTAAGTTTGATAACGAAGCACAAGAAATGCACTAATCTAAGACAACTTCAGATAAGAATTAATGATCGTTCAAATCTGTGAAAAAAAAGGTCTGGTGAAGAAGGACGCAACAGCGTCACTTTACACTGGCATCAGACGATCAAACAACATGGCGATGGCGAGACTATGGTAACTTTCTTCTTCTAAAAGGTGCCTCTGAAAAAGGGCAGCCCAATTTGAGGAGAGTCGGAAAGAAGATTTGAAGGGATGTCTTGTAAAGATGTCGTTACATGCAGAATGGGTAAATATGATGCGCACAGTCTACAACTGATTGAGACAAGAGAAGCCAATATTGTATTGTGACTACAGGAAACGCAAAGCAAAGTGGTCCTTGTAAGAAGCCGATATCTTTCTCGGCCACTAGGAACGAATGGGTTAGTTTGTCCATGCTCAAACTCAAACTCGTGGCCGGAAAATTCTCGAATCTGGTTAAGTGGGCAGAGTATCTGACCATTCCAGAGGTCAGGTAATGCAGAGGCACTGTAATGTGCCTACGACTTTTGCATTCAGCCTTCATATACTTATCTCAACCAATAATTTGACCAGCTACCGACCAAATTACCGACCGAGTGTGCACCCACGTCTGCAGTGTGTCAATCTTCATCAGTAGGAGCTTTCTTCACCTGCAGCCATCAGCTGTTGTTCCTTTCTCCGTTTCGCTCTCCACCGAAAAGTAAAACATTCCACATTGCAAAGTCATCTTTATTTATATACAAATTTAATCTCTGTGAGTGCTATATAATACGCTACATTCTGATATACCAGGAACTTTATCTCCGACATTACCGCAACTCACGTCCTATACAAACACAACACGACGAAGGTCTCATACAACAGCGAGGAACTCGGCCAATAGGGACACAGCCTCCAGGGCGCCGGCCAATCACCGGTCGGCAGCCGGACCGCTGCACCAATCAGCGGCCCGCAGCAGCCGCTGCGGCCAATCACGAGCGGCCGGGCACGGCGGCAGCGTGTCGGGGCGCCGGGCGGCGGCAGGCGCCCGGGACCGAGGTCCCTTGCCGGTCGGCCGGCCCGCGCGCCCCACACACACAGTCACAATTGCCGGGGGCGGCGCGCAGTCACCGGTTAAAACATCAACGGGCGACACTGACGGCGGCGGCCGGGCCAGATTTTACCAACAAAACAGAACAGAGCAACAGGCCAACGTCAGTCCAACCGCAGGCGGAACTAAAACCGGAGAACGGACGCGTCTCGAGGCTGGCGCGCCGCCGCCGCGCCCCAGCGCCATCGCGCGGCCGATAACAGAACTATCGTTGCGCTAAAACCCCGCCCGGCGGCGCCACAGACGCCGAGATCACACCGGAGAGAAAATGCTAAAAATTCATGCGCGCGCGCGCACGCTCGCCGCCGCGACCGAGTCCGTCGCAGCCGCCACTCCTCCGTCGGCAATAAATAGTCCATCTCAGTCACGCACACGCACTCTCGCCGCATCACGGGAAGTATGTACAAAACTGACCGGCCGCTGCCGACCGGTGCCTCGCACTCCGCTCGCACTCACACCGACACGCGCTCCATGTATAATAGTATGACACAACCTCGCTCGTCCCTCACACCGACTAGCAGAAATGCGCGCTCAGAGCGGCCCGCCACTCTCCCGACTCGCGCTGCAGCGGAAGCAGCTGACGCTGCTGCGGCCGCAGCAGCAGCAGCAGCAGCAGCAGCAGCAGCAGGTGGCAGCGGCGTTAGGGTGGCCGGTCGCTCTGTCGACTTTGTGGCTCAGTCGGCGCCGTTTGCGCCAGTTTGCTGGCGTCGGGTCCGGGCGTCGCTTCACCGGCGGCGGCCGCGGCGGCGACTGCGGGCTGTGTGTCCTCCGGCGCAGTCTGCGCGGCAGGCGGCGGCGGCTGCGTCCACCTATCAGCTGGCTGCAGCTCGATGACGTCAGCGGCGCCCGGCGGCTGATTGGCCACCGCTGCCGGCGACGGTGGCTCCATCAGGACGACATGCGAGGTCGACTGCCGCAGGCCGAACCGCGGCGTCAGCTGGCCGGTGGACCTGTCGACGGAGACGTGACGCGTTAGTCGGCGCGATGGCAGCGAGGACGAGGCGCGAGGACAGCGAGGACGAGGACGACGATGATGGGCGCGTATGGGCGTCGCAACTGCCCTGGTTAGCGTCAGCTGGCCACAACACGCCACACAACTGAGGTCCAGTTAATATCAGTGATGCATCATCACGTTCGAATTGAGCACATGCGAGTCATGAACACATCGTTACGGCATAAGTTCGTCATGCTAATATTGAGAACTCATCATGGAGTTCATCAAGACAATATTATGTTGGTAGCTTTGCGCCCTTAATAAAAGCAAAACAAAAAAAAATCCGAGGTGACGACTTATTCTGAGGAGCTATCAACAGGCAGCCTCCTCACACCTCCACCGATGCCTCCCGCGGCTACTTACGCGGCGGATTTCCTGCGTCGTTTGCTCCAGACGTAGAGAAGGCCGGAGAGCAGCAGACAGACGAGCAGCGCGACGCCAGCACCGCCGGCGATCGACGCCTGCTCAACGATCGCGTCCCGAGAGCCTGCGTGGCAGAGAGAGAGGGCACGTTAGACAGACGCTCGCGTGGCGGAGGATACACGCGGCACGACACGGAGGGCGGTAGAGACAGCACAGGGTGGGAGAAGGCAGACTGTGATGGTTACTGTCTCTGATCTGACAAGTCACAGCAGGACAACGGGCACAGCACACCAGGGTACACATCGCTCTGAAGTTTGGGCCACATAAGACACACAAAGATATCTTGTTCCGACATGAAACCTCGTAAGAATCTCCCGAATGTCGGACATTTCCGCATAGAAAGCAGGTGGCTACAGAAGAAGGCCAAAGTAAAATCCGATCATGAAATCCCGACGTAATCGGCAGACAAGGCCGTACCCGCCACACCTCAGGAATCAGAATCACCCAGAATGCCAACTACTGTCACACATGAAACATCACACGAGCAAGGACAAAAGGAAACCAGTTCATAGGCACATCCATCATACATAATACATTGAAAAACCGAAACGGTACACGGAACGGTCTCATCCTTTGGACGAGGTGTTAAGCAATCAATTAGAGCAAAAAGGGAAAACCACTCAATCACCACAATACGACGGACGAGTTAAAACGCTAGATAATCCACATAAACACTCACACAACACAGAGGGAGCATGCCAACAAAAAACAAACAAAAACGAATGACTAACGCCGGCTGAAAAGCGAGCAGGCACGCAGCCAGGTGGCGAAGCTGCAGTTCATACACCGGCCGCTAGGTGTCAGCAGTGTAGCGGTGCGGTGAGCCTGGCTAGCAGGGCGTGTACGCCGTACACGCACAAACGATCAGCCAACAGCGACCGACCGGTGCGGGTGATACCGATCCCGTAGCGTGAGCCCACGGTGTTGGGTGAGTGGGTGAAGCGGAGGTGAGCTCACACGGGGTGCCCCACACGCACCCAAACGCACCCCACACCCAGCCCCAGCCCGACCCAACCGAGAGCCCGTGCCAGGGGCGTCAGTCTCAGTGAGCGGTGGAGAGACTCGCAACGCAAGCACTACCTGAGCCTCGCGCGTACGGAGCAGACGGAGACGGGAGAGGAGGAGGCGGAGTCGGAGTCGGAGGCGGAGGCGGAGTCGGAGTCGGAGTCGGAGTCGGCGGCGGAGATGGAGATGCTGACGGAGGAGGCGGATGTGAGGACGTGGCTGAAGAAGACGGAGACGGAGGAGGCGGAAGAGTCTGACGGCGGACGGCGGCAGAGTGGTCCAGTGATGAGGACGCAGACGGTGACGGCGACTGGCGGGAGGCAGGATCGGGCCTCGATCCGGCCGAGGATGCCATGGACACCGGCGGTGGCCGGGCGGAGGTGCCACGGCCGGTAGAGGGCGGGCCGGGACCGGGATCCGGTGGGTGAGGATCCGGCGGGTCCGGGGGGTGTCGGCGGAGCAGGAGGAGGTCGGCGGAGGAGAGAGGGCGTCGGCCCGGCAGGGAGCTGCGCGGGGCCGGCCTAGCGGGCCTACCTGGCCGCCGCAGATCTGTAACCACACCCAGACAGACACGCGTGTGAACACGCGACGCGACGCAACGCAACGGCAACGCGCCAGAACGCAACGCAACAGAACAAATCGCAACTGATCGCGACAAACCCAACGCAGGCCCGAGGCGCGACGAAGTCGTACAGAAATGCGACAACTGAAACGCCGGCTACAATAGAAATCAGGGCGCGGTACAACCAAGAGAACATATCACACGATAACGCCCTATTGAAACCCTTAGTCCTCACACACACACACACATGTCCCAAATGAGGCCCGCCTTAACAACTCGCCGTTTAATCCTATATGCCAGCTACTTGAAGCACATTCTCTATGACATGTATTCACAGCTGAGAAGCGATTTTGACAGGGAGCATCAGAGGCGCTGTTCGCATATACTCACGAGAATAAGAGCCGTCCGGATCCTTGAACTCGCACCGCTGACCCATAAAGCCATCTGCACACCTGCGGAACGAAGGAAAAACGACGTTACTAACATAGTCATACCACAACACAGACGCCATTGCGCATGACAGCACGGCGCATCAATCGCCATATCATCTCCTGTGATCGACACTCATATGCCACAGCAGAGCGGACGCCGAGATCAGATTTCTCATCGAAACAAAACTTCCCTGACAGGCGGTGGATCGGTTGTCCGCCACTGATAGAGAGATACGAGATACACTCGGTACAATCTGATAAAGGGTGTCTCAGAGGCTAGAGCAGATTGAGCTCGACGGCGCAGAACAACCAAGCCGCTTCGCCGAAACGGCCAAGGCGGCACCGAGGCGATGTTGAAACGACACTTGGCGAGGCTTGGCGACACTCAGCGACACTTAGGCGAGACTAAGCGAGACTAAGCGAGACTAAGCGAGACTAAGCGAGACTAAGCGAGACTAAGCGAGACTAAGTGAGACTAAGTGAGACTAAGTGAGACTAAGTGAGACTAAGTGAGACTAAGTGAGACTAAGTGAGACTAAGCGAGACTTAGCGAGACTTAGATAGATAGAGGTGACAGTTCGCGGTTAGAAACGCATTCACCTATGCTTATTAGATGAGCTGGCACTGTCCGAAGCCGTCAGACAAATCAGAACATTCGCAAGCAGAGACCATGACAATTCAACTCCCTGACCATTTTAAAGCCACTTACCCCATAACAAAGCTAGCTCCTTCGCACATTGCTCCCCCCCCCCCACGGTTGCTCATTTGTATTATTACTGGGGGGGCAGGACCCCAAAATAATGCCAAATTTCACATTAGGCCTACGGCGTTGCATGGTAAGAATGACAATATAATGTATAAATTAGCATTGGGCCCAAATAATTGTCAAAAATTCACACCCTGCTCCCCTCCCCTCAGCAAAAAACACAGCGCCAACCACGACGCGTCAGACGCACCACAGTGCCGTCCTCCACCCAGAGCCTCAGCAAGCGTCGACACGCGGCAGCCACGAGGCCACCCGCCACCACCACCACCACCACCTCTCCGACCGCAGCGCCCGACCCGCACTTTCCCACGGCATAACCTGGCGGGTTCGGGTTCGCCAGGGCCGGTCCTAATCCGTCTGTGTGACGGCCGCCGTCATTGTCAGCGCTCGGCCTGATGTCCGCCGACGCTCTATTGACACAGCGCGGCGGAATCTGGCCTCCGCCCGGCCCGGCGGCGGCGAGCAGGCGGCGCGGCGGCGCAAGAATGTCCGGCATGGGGGCTAGGACAGTCCCGCGCTGGTCGGCGACTATCAGAGGATTTATATGAGTGGATTTATATTATATTAGGATTTATATTATATTAGTGGCGACACACTGTCACAGTGGGGCGGAAGAAATGTGTCAGGGTTGGTGACAACCCTCACAGGGTTGGCGACACAACTGTCACAGGGTTCGTGACGTGACGAGACTTACGCGGCGCGCGACGGCAGCCCATGACTAGTGCACTGGCGGCAAGTCCGTAACGTTAACCCCACACGCAACCGCGTGACAGTTGGTCACGCCTTTGCATCGCGCCCATTTATTTTCCCATCAGCCAAACTCGTCGGGCGTGGCCCTCTCCAAAAGCGTCGCGCGTCGTCCTTTCGCCCCTCCATAAACCCCAGTCAAAGCCCACCGCCGGCAGCGCCTCTCAGCGGGACGTGCGCCAACTACGTCTGAGAGGATTAGCGACCACACGCGGCGGAGGGCGCGTTTTCACGGGGTGCTGCCGGCCCGCTCTGCGAATTTGTCAGGAGCCCTATTGAGCAGATTCAGGTCGGCCAAGTGGCGTCACGGCTGTGCTGGTTCGAGAGGGAGGGGGAGAGGAGGAGGGGGAGAGGGAGAGGGAGCTGGGAGGTGAGTGGCCGAACCGCTGCAGAGGACTGCCGACTTGGCATCACACCGCCGCGCCGCGCTGTGCAGGCGCAGAGTCAGCACCACACCCCGTGCTCCCGTGGGCCGAGCGTCACGAACACAGCTGCACGGATACAGCTCCTCGCGGCGCGATCAAACCCAGCAGCGCTCCAGCCGGCACGCTCTGCCACCAGCCGGACACGTGGCACGTGCCGGCAACACAGGCCACAGGGTGCGGCCCCCACGATCCCCGCGCCACCCCTTCACCCCCACTCAGTGCTCACAAGAAGAGGAAAACCCTCAGACTATCCAGGTCGGGCGCGACTCAGCTAGTGCCGCCGCCGCCGCCGCCGCCGCCGCCCATGCAAACTAACTGGCTTAAAATCCGGCCGATCCACTCCATCAAATCCCCTACCAGCGGCGGCGCGGCGGCCGGCTTGAGCACGAGCTGGAAATCCAGGCCCGACACGGCACACACGAACCGTGTACATCAGTGCGGCCGGCGGCGCCCAGGAGACCGGGCTCCGGAGCTCTGGCTCCGTCTCCCTCCCTCTCTGGCTCTGTCTCCCTCCCTCTCTCTCTGGCTCTGTCTGTCCCTCGTCCATCCTTCAGCGGACGGTCAGATTCTGGAGACGGGCTTGGAGACAGCGCGGAACCTCGGCGATCCCTTCAGACTTCCGCGAATGTGTCGCTGGTCCTCCGAAACCACCGCGGAGAAGAAGAAGGACAGACGCGACGGAGAGAGGATGGGAGAGAAGCGACAGCGACGAGAAGAGAGACGGGAGACGGGAGACGAGAGGCGGCGAGACGAAGACAGGAGACGAGAGACAGGAGACGAGAGGAACAGAGACGAGAGACAGGAGACGAGAGACAGGAGACAGAGACAGGAGACGGAGACAGGGACGAGAGACAGGAGACGAGAGGACAGGAGACCGATAGACAGCGAGCGAGAGACAGGAGACGAAGACAGGAGGACGAGAGACAGGAGGACGGAAGACAGGAGACGAGAGACAGAGTCAAGAGACACAGAGATAGAGCCAGAGACAGGGAGAGAGTCACGAGCATAATGTGAAGTCCGAATATAAGCGAGGCGCCGCACGCTTCTATTTCGATCGGCCTTGTCCACGTTGTCCAACTCTCACGTCTCCGTTCCATCTCAGTGGCCAGGCGAGATTGCCGCCAATTGTTCAAATTCGTCGACAGAAAGCACCGTTGGATGCGCCAATTTCGTCGTGAGTCGACGGTCTAGCCACGCGCCAGCACAGCGACACCGAACTCATTCCACACAGCTGGGTCGACAAACCCCACACCTGACAACGACGGCATGTGAAACAACAGCCGGTCGTGTTCGAACCGAGAGCATTCCGAGAGCCGCTACACCCGAGTGGCATTGGTGGACGTTGTTGTTGTGCATAGCCGGTATGCGCTGGAGCGTATTCGGCCAATCTCGTACCACTGAGCTTGTCGCCGATCGCTGTCAGGGTCCAGGGACAAGATAGCTGACGCGTCAGGGCGTGGCAGGACTCCACTTTCCCGTCGCAGGCTATGCTCGGCTGCCCACCCGCTGTCGAAAGATCCGCCTTTTCCATCCGAGTGGCACCGCTATCTGATCTGTGGAGGCGGTGCCCTGCCCACTTTGACAAAACAATCCAATTTCCCTGCACTTTCCACGGCCGCGTATCAGCAAGTTCCAGCACAAACGCTCGTGCCGCTGTTGCGCCGTGCACTTTCATTTGCGGTCATGTGATTAGATACAGCCCCCGGGGCCACTGCGATACATAATGCAGGGAGGTGTCCGTCCTCCTGTCACCTATTACAGATGCCCGATGACGAGGCGGGGACAGCGGTGCTGGCCCCTGTCCAGTCAGACGAGGCTAATCCCAGGTCAACAGGGGGTCTCCCGACACGAAACTCTACGAGACGCTCATCTAACAAACTGCAGTCGAACCGCAGTCGCTCGCTAGGTACCTCCACGTTCTCGCTATACACGCTCCCGTTAAGACGCTCCTGCTCTTAACACGCGCGCTGTGTTACACATCACCATAGAGCAACTCCCAGCCAAGTCCTACACAACCGCACTGCAATCACGTCATTATACGTCCCGTGACGGACAGCCCGCAAGCTGTACTTCACCACGCACAAATCAAACTAAGTTATGCAGTCCTCTTCGCGAAACCCCGCGCACTCGCAGACTGGAGCAATACTCACTCGCAATTGTAGAGCGGGTTGTGCCCAATGTTGACCTTGAAGCACTTGGCGCCGTTGAGGCAGTAGAGCTCCTGGTACATGGCCGGGCACGGTTCCGTGTTGAACGTGTAGGGGCGTCGTGTCGAGGGGGAAGGGCCCCGTGGCTTCGGGTTGGCTCGCGAGGAGCAGCCCTCTGAGGAGAGACAGATTTGGAGTCAGATTTAGAGTCAGAGTCGGAGTCAGGGTTATCAGAGACAGGTGGTCGCGAGTCAGACCGACATTACAGTCAACAGGTGGGAATGGTACATCAGGTGCACATGAGATCATACCGACGGAGATCAACATCAGCGCTAACATATTTAAGTTGACGTCAACATGAAACATTTAAGTGGATTACTCGTAGCATACACAAACAAAGGCACCCCAAAATTCAACTCAGCTGGAAAAGTCCCATTCCGTGAAGTACATCTGGACAAGAGCAGAGTAAACAGAACCCAACTCGCATGACCAACAGTGACAAGCAAAATCCGCGTGAGATCCACACATTCATGAAAGTAACCGCGTCATCCATCAGCGAGTACCCCCGGATCCAATTCCGGTAGGGAACTCCGTACCATCCCGCGCGTCACCGTGCGATCCCGCTCAGAAATCGCGTGCCGCCGGCCACGGTACGACCAGGAAAACGTAGCGCCTCACCGGAAAAAATGACGGCAACGACCACGCGTTAACCACAGGAGGGAATGCCGACGATCATTCCGATCCTGGCGGCGGCATTCCACAGCCAGGGGTGATGACAATGTGGGATTATTGGTGCCAGAACCGCTAGGGTTATACGGGGCAAACACCACGACACCGACCACCACCGACCGAAACGCCTAGTGTTAGGCCGTGGCTGTGACTATGGCTGTGTAGTGTGTGTATGCGCTTTGGCACTTGGGATTTCGGCGCTTGCAACGCACGAAGGCTGCATATAAGCTGTGTGGTATATCAGCTACGAAAGCTGGCGCCGTGTAAGTTCACACTCTTCAGAAGCACCGTCGCCGTGTTGGGTCCGGGTATGGCAGACCGGCGGTGCCACGTGGCACGTGGGCGTCCCGCGTCACGTGGGCGTCCCGCGTCACCCCACATAGCGGCAGAGGGCGCCGCCTAGCGTCACCGTCCGCCGGCTATTCCTGTCATTCATCGGCACACAGCTGCAGCCGACCGTGTCGGCCGCCGAGCTGTCATCGCTGGCTCGTCCAACGTTCATTCATTCACCCACCGTGCGGTAATTCATCCACCTCTGTAACACCGCCACCACTGCCCTCACCGGAGCCAGCCACTGCCATCACCGGAGCCAGCCACTGCCATCACCGGAGCCAGCCAAGCAGTCGGGTTGTTAAAGTCCAAACACACACAGCCGTCATCCCGACCGCCGCCGACAGGAACGCCTGTTAAAGAGCAGCGCCTGCCTTGGGCGTCACTTCCTCCGGAGGTGCGCACGCAGGGTGTCGCCCTTCCGGCGCCCGCAGTGGGCGCGCCGCCACTGCTTCCGACGGTCAGCGCCGCTCGGCTGGCTCCGTTTCCGTCCGGCGGCGGCCCGCGCTCCGCTCCGGAGGTGGCGGCTCGGTCGCGCGCAGGGTCACACCGACGCACCTCGACGCACGCCGGCGCAACACCGGCGCACGACGGAGCGCCGCGGTCGTTTGGCCGTTTAACCAGGCCGTGCGCACAGACCACAGATCCGGTCCATTGCGATCAGCCCGCCGCAGCAACCTTCGGCAGCGGCGAGCCGGGCCAAGGCACCGGGCCACGGGCCCCGGTCTGCGAGGCCGAGGGGCAGCGGGGCGCGAGACACGCGCCGGATGTTGCGTCATTAAGCGTAACGAGCCGCGGCGCCGCACAAATAGGCCGGGCCGAGTGCCCGACCTGCGAGGGGCCACGTCCCGTCCCTGCACGGCTGAGCGACGCGACAGGCCGCTACAGCCCCGCGGAGCGGCGGGTCACCGTCGCGGCCCCTCGGCCGGACACAACATCCTGCGAGCCACGCGCGCCGGCCGCGCCGCCGCAGCCGACGACCCGGCCGATATCCGGCCCGACAGTTACGCCCTCCTGTTAGTTTCCTGCCTCCACCGCGGCCGGCTCCACCGGCGCCGGCGGGGCGGTTAGAGGACTCCAACTCGCGTCCGTGCCGGACTAAGCTCGACTTGTGGCGCGCTGAGCAATTCAGTAGTGATGAAGCCTGCTGCAGAGCGCGGACGTGACCTAGGCTGAGCTAGCGGCGCTGATGACTCAGCCAGAGGAGGACGGGGTGAGAGGGCGCGGGAGGCTCCGGGCGGGGGCGGGGGCGGGGGCGGCCGCCGCGTCAGCCCGATCGTGACCGGGCACAGCGCGTCAAAGCCGAGCGCGAACAATGCGGTCGCTGAATCGATACGCGACCGGGCGGGATGACGCGGCCCGCCGCCGCAGCGCAGCGCTCGACTCTCACAAAGCGTACGACCCAGCCGGCGTGACGCGCGCCGGCGCCGCGGTCACCGCGACCGGCGCGACGACCCCGCCACCGCCGCGCTGGGGCCACAAGGCGGCGACAAAGCAGACCGCGGTCGCCAGTAGCGCGAGGTGAGGCAGTCACGGGCAGGTCTGCCCCAGGGTCGTCCCCTGCCGCCCTCACAGAACACACAGAGAGTCCGTGACGCGGCGAGAGGCGCGCCCGTGACGTGCGCACCGGAAGCAGGGCGGGCCGGCCGGAAGCCGGCGCGGCGCAGCGCGTCACCGGCGCGCGACACGTGACCCTGCGGTCACGTGACCTCGCCGCCCCCCGGCCGGTGAGGCACGTGACCAAAGGGCGGCGGACCTGACGAGGTTCGCTGGAACAAACTGACTCGGCCCGGCCGGCCACCGGACGTGGGAAGCGCTCGGCTGGTCAGAGCCGCCGGCGGCACCGTTCTGCGGTGTCGGGACAGGTGTCGGTGGGACCCGGGGCGCGACACGACCACGGCGGCACCGGTCACGGACCCTCACCACCACTGCAAGCGACGACACCACCACAATCAGCACCTTCCGACGCATTTCACCAGCCATCACCACGTCACACACGGCTCCCGTCACCAGATCCACTGCCAGAACGCCAGTCTCAGCATCCAGTCGCTCTCCATCGTGAGCGCCTCTCGCCGACCACCTCTGCTCCCACCGCCAGCAGCCGCCACCTGGCAGCAGGCGCTTGACCCCGCTGACCCGGCGGTCGGTCGGCGGCGGCTGCCGGCCGCCAGGAGCCGCCCCTGGCCGCCAATTATCCTCTCCGGCCGGCGGCGGCACCTGGCGAGACGGTCCGCCGCCGATCGGGTTCGCCCCGCCGGCAGGTGTGGCCGCCGCGCGGGGGGCGGTCGGAAGGAAGCCCACTCGACTTGACGCCAGGCATTCGACAATGGAAAATAGGCCAATTAGAGAGGCGCGGGCGGCGATCGCTCGTTATCGCCGGCACCGTGTCCCTGCAGGGGGCGCCAGGAGGCCCGGCGTGACACGCGGGCGGGCTGCGTGAGCGCGGCGCGGATCCCCCGCCGCGAGAGGAGAGGGATGCTCTCAGGGCTGTGACATCGCACCTGCGCGATTTTTGAACGTGGCGTTAAACGGTTTCAGTAATGAGCGCTTTATCACTGAGCATCTTATCATATTTCAACTATCGTTATGCACGTCCATTGTCCATGCAGCTTGTAGCTTGCAATGTGCATCTCCGAACAATAGGTACACAAAGATGCACGACCATGAACAGCTGAGCACTCGAAACCAACACCGTCTTTGACCCGCGGTGACTCCAGCGTTCTGAACGACCGCTGCACGGCCCGATCGTGCCCGCACAGCACAGCGGGCCGCCCTCAGCCGTGCACAGTGCAGACAGCGCGCGCGGCCGTTTACCTCTGCCATCTCAGCAGACCGGACCAAGGCTCTATAACAGACCGGACCTTACAGCCGCGTCCGATCAGAGAACGACCGCTGCAGGGCGACGGGGCGGCACGTGTTGTCATCCGTCCCCACATTCCGGCGACAGAAAACAGAGCGACGCAGGTAGCGCCACGTCCAAACACGCCCGGCTCGCGCGAGGGGACGAGATGCGCTCGCCGCCGGCCCCTCGAGCCATCACCTTCATCGGCCGCTTCCCGACGGGCGGCGCGGTTAGTTCGTCCGTTAGCCGGCAGGCGGCGCGCCGGCCGGTCGCGCACCATTAGCGGCAGGTGCGCGGCTGCCGGCAGGTGACCGGCCAGGCACCGACACCGTGTCGCCAAGGGCCAGGCCCCACGGCCGACCAGCAAAAGGCAACGGACACTGACGAGGTCGACGATGTGATGACCCGACCCCGACCGATGGACACATCGACTGTTTGTTTGACGATTGTTTTTTTGCGCGCCGACAACTAAGGTCAATTTACGCCCAACACATCGACTGGATCCGGTGGCACCTGAACAAGGTGTTGACCGAGGACGACGGTAACATCATTCATAGCCTCGACACATGCAGCATAGCGCCGTCCCCTGCTTTGTGACGGCAATGTTCAGCTGAATAGAGCTGTCGCCGCGACTATGACGTCATGTTTACAGGTGTCGCAATACAACTGCTCCTTGTCGTGAGATGTTTCCTACAGCGACTCACATCAATCAGTATAAATGCTATTATCTGTAATGCCAGCAGGAGCCACACGCCTGCTTAGACCATCTCCAATGTGCCGATGATGATTTGGATGCCTCAACTGTAGCAAGACTGGTCACACAGCGTCGCCCGGTTACACGGCTCCCATGCTCTTCCGATACTTATCTAATATCTATGCAGTCTGTCAACACTTGGCAATCATTCGGAGGACGACCTACACGTATCAGCAGCTCCGCCCCAACCATGTATCCGTTATCGCCGGTGCAAAGTCCTATGTCGGCAGCCTGACGAGGACAGCAACATCTCTGTTGGCGCGGACATGACGCTCGCGTTCGACAGCGGTGGTCACGGCGATTACGCTGCCGATAGCAGTTGCCACGGCCGTTTTCGGCACTGGATACGATCCCGGGCCGGGATCCGGCAAGCGAGATCGCTGCACAGCGGCTTAGCGCCGGGCACAGCCGGGCGCAGCTCGCGCGTCGCACGGGGTGCTTCAGGGGTGTCCGCGTGGGCCACAGTTTTTTTTCCAGGCGCAGCAGGATTTGCAGCAGCTGGAGCTCTTGCACACAGTTTATGATCGTTATGGTTGTGAAAATCTGGCGCGCGGCGGCTCGCGAGAGATCAGAATCACGCTCGTTCGCCGCACGCCAGCCCAAACTCCGCAGTCGGAACGCTACGACCTAGACCGCAACACCAGAACATAGCCGCGATCGCGTCACCACGCCGCTGCTCGTCCCACCGCGGTCAGAGCTGTTCCTCATACTTTTCCCCGACCCGCAACGAACCTCCTCGCGCCGCATCGACCATAAATCACTCTACCACTGCGCAGCGCCCCCGTCATCGGCCATCATCGCTGGCTGGCCGCTGCCGCGCTCAGATGCCATCAGCCTCCGACTGCTCCGAGCCAGATGTCCGCGGCAGAATGTGTGCCGCCGCCGCCAGCGGCCGCCGGCGAGCCCCGTGCACGTGCGGCCAGCCCGCTCCCACGGAGCACGGCAGCGCCGCTTTCACGGCTCCGCCGCACACCACGATCCACCCGTCACAAGGCAATTCAAATCACTCGCTGTCTGTACTCTGTAGTCCATCGGACACTAGGATGGTGACGCAACAAGGACAGGACCAACACACCCAGAAGCGGCTCCGTGCTTTGCCTGCGCTCGCATAATTGGAGCTCACCAGCGCACTGCACGACTGCTGTGGACACACGGCTCACTGTGGTCAGATCACCGGCTTAGCTCCCCAGCTGCGACCGCTGACAGCTCGCCGCTCGGCTCGCTCGCCGTCGTCAGAACGTGATATCGCGTCCTCGCCGCAGAGCGCCGGCGGCCTCCTCCGGCCGGCGGCACGCCAACCACGCCAGACTCGGCGCGCTCTCTCGCAGCGTTCGCCGGAACGTTGCACGGCGGCCGTCCCACGCCCGGCGGCGGTCGGCTCCGCCCCGGTTCCCACAGAGCCGCTTCCACAAACGCGTCCCGCTGAAAAGCGGGAAGAGACGGCCCTTCGTGCGGATAGCAGAATCGAGGTGAATGTGCGACCCGAGGCCTTCCCGCCGCCGGCTAGTCTACAAACACGTCGAGGGGCCGCCCGACTCCCATCCCGCCACAGAGGGATGACGGCGCCCTCCGCGTGAAGGCGGGTGTCGAGCCGCTGCCTGCGCGCCTCGCGAAGCCCCGCCGCGCGGCGCGCTTCGTTAGCGGTCGGCGCACAGTAATTACGCGCCGAATCAATAGGCAATTGGGTCCGGGGCAGGCAGGTGTGCCCGGCTCGGCGGCGCGAGCGCGCTCCCCGCAGCTGCCCGCAGCTGTCCGCCAGCGGCCGCCGCCAGCCGTCGCCGTGATCGGACGTCACCAGGTGCGGTGCCTCCCGCCGCTCCCGCTCCCGCTGCCGCCGCCGCGCCGCACGCGACCGCCGCCGGCCGTCACGTGACCAGTGGAAGGGTGCCCACCGAGGTCACGTCATGTCGGCCGGTCATTATACCGACGGAATTATCAATAATCCCGCCGGCGGCCGGCATGTCGATGGTAGGGTTGCGTCGGCCGCGTCAGTCTCGCCAAGGATACAGATCCCCGCTGCGCAATGTTTCTATCCACTGGACCAGAATTGAATTCATGCCTTCGATGGGAATATCAGGGTGCGCGGTCACTCAGCCGGGACCAGGCTGTCTAGCGACTAGCGAGCGGGTTATTCCAGGCCGACTCCACCCCGCGTCGGATTGTCCGACTCCAAACGCATGACGATGCGCCGGTCACTGGTCACGTCTGCTGTCTGAATCAGGGACGAGGTCCGCCCCGGCGGCGGCCGCCGCCGACAATGCGTGTCACTGCCGGCACGACCGGGTCAGACACGACCGCGCAGCGAGTGCCACGACTGCGCCGGGACCGCCGCCGCCGAGACCGCGCCGGTCACGGCCGCGCCGCCGTTCGCCGCGCGTCACGAGACGCAGAGCGGCGCATTGTCCGCGCGCAGCGCCGCGTGCCGCACTGCCATTGCGGCGCGCGATATGAGCAGCGCGGCGCGGCGCGGCGCGCGGCGCGCGGCGTGCGGCGAATTAATCATCACCGCGCCGCGATCGTAAACCGACCGCCGACGGCCGCTCGGCTCAGTGTTCGTGGTTTATCGCCGGTCGCGCGCCCAGTTCCCACACGATCGGACCTCGCCACCACCTCGCTGAGATCGCCTTCACCGGTCCGCGCCATCACCACCGCCAATCGCCTCCGCCGCGCCACCGATCGCCTCCGCCGCGCCGCTGATCGCCTCCGCCGCGCCGCTGATCGCCTCCGCCGCGCCGCTGATCGCCTCTGCCGCTGCGCTGCCGATCACCGCCGATCGCATGATCGCGATCCCGCCCCGTCCGCGGACTACGCCGCCCCGCACACCGGTATCCATCAGAGGGCTAACCAGCGCCGGAGGTAAAAACGGGCGTAAAAACGGCCCCAGCAGTGGACCGAGCGTGCGCCGGCAACCTGCCTGCCGTGCTGTGATCAGCCACCGAGACTCGCGAGCAGCGGCTAATGAGCGCGTTAGCGAGGCAACTCGTGGGCTGCGAGGCAGCGCGAAGAGGCGCGAGGCGGCGCGAGGCGGCCGGAAAAGGCGCGAGGCGGTGCGAGGCAGCGCGAGTCATGAGCCAAAGTAACATCCCAGCAACTCTAATGCTGACATTAACACTGACACTGAAGGCAGAACAAATGGCATGCAGTTGGTGATGATGGTGATTGTAGTGCCGGTGTACTCGAACAACGCTCATTTGGAGCCCGTAGTTGATGCATTTAGTGGCTTGCATACACTTACGGCTCTAGTTCAGTCGCTTCACCTGCAGAAGGCCAGCTGAGGCTGCTGACCGATAAGCAGCTGTTTGCAGGCATGCGATTGCTATCGTGTCAAATCGGACATTGCACCGCCGTCTACCATTGCTGACCTGTCCCTCGCTGCCGTGTGTTGACCGCCGTCACGTGTGACGTATGTCACTGCTGTGTGTTGACCGCCACAACACACGGGGAGCCGTGAGACCGGTCAGCAGAGCTAGGGCAGAGCTAGGGCAGAGCTAGGGCAGAGCTAGGGCAGAGCTAGGGCAGAGCTAGAGCAGAGCTAGGGCAGAGCTAGGGCAGAGCTAGGGCAGAGCACGACGTGGAGAGAGCAGGAGAGCAGGAGAGCGGGAGAGCAGGGAGAACAGGGGGAGCGGTGAGCCGTGACACCGGGTAACACCCTGTCACGCCCGGCGGCGGCGGCGGCGGCGGCGGACGGAGGAGACACGACCGGTGCTGGTCGCTGAACGGGCCGGCAGCCAGTCAACTGGCACAGACGCTGTCCGCTTCACCGCAGCCGAGTCTGTCACCGAGTCACCAGCCTCCGGTCACCCACGAGTGACAGGAGTGACGCCCTTCGGGCCACCTCAGGAGACGCCACCCCTGGCACCACTAAAGGTCCCTTAGACCAGCCCCAGACGCACCTCAGGTCACTTCTAAAACGTCTTCCGTTACCTATAGAAGCTCCTTCGGTCACTGCTGAGCCGCCCTCGGTCGCCTCAGGTCGGTTGTTAACACCATGACCTCATGTCCCCAATCGCCTTCACCAGGTCGCGTACCCGCCGACCCGAGACCGGACCTGACCCGAGACCAGACCTGACCCGAGACCAGACCCGCTGAGACCAGACCCGCCGAGACCAGACCTGACCCGAGACCAGACCCGCCGAGGCCGCATGTCAGACGGCCACACCACCCGCTCCTGCAGCAGTGCAGACCGGTCCCGATCCGTCTCTGGATCCGTCTCCGGATCGGCAGAGGCCGCCTACAGAGCGGCGCGGCGGAGGGCGGTGCCGGCCGCAGCCGGACCTCGCCGTCTGACCAGGAGTGGCCGTGGCCAGGAGTGGCCGCGGACTGCACGGTCAGTCTGTTCGCAGGCCCGGGGTCATCTCAGGGTCACGCGGGGTCAGCGGCGGGTCGGCCGGCGCCGCTCTGCAGCGACCGGATCGCAGTGAGGCGTGGCCCGCTCAGACCACCCAGACAACGCGGACAACACATCCTGCTCACCGCCGAGCTGCGAGGACTGCTCACCGGACGCTAGTGCGTCACCGGCGGTGACCTTCACCGGCCCTCGGGCGGTGACACAGCCGCCGGCGCGGGCGTGTCGGTGATCAGCGGTGTGACGTGGACCGCCCCATTCAAACTGTTCAGCTCCAACGTCACAACAGCCGTGCGCGTTCAACCTTTGCAACAGCGCTGATCAGTCACCAAAATCATTGCCAAACCACCGCCGAACACATTGCAAAACAGCAAACCGAAAACGGTGACTCAACATGATCGCCAGCGGCGACGTCTGCATCGCCGGTTCACCGGGTCCGACGAGGCCAGACCAGCTCTCTACCGGGGCGCTCGCCGTGAGCCGGCGCTTAGTGCGGCGGCCCTGCTCCCGGCTGTCGTGCTGCCGTTGGCTCAGAACATCACCATTACTGGGCAGCAGTGTCGCGTCCCTCTGAACACGCGTAATGCCACCAGGAATGCCTCTCTGCAGCATCGCGGCGGACAGCAAAAACGCCAGCCGGCTACCAACGACTGGCGATGAGGCAGGCACAGCGCAGGCGAGGCGGTTGGCTACCGACCATGGGCGCAGTTTGGTGATCAGGTTGTGTTTGTCGCACGAGCTGTTGTCCATAGCCCAGACATTATCACCTGAACAGGACGATCATTTACAGCTGTAAGACCACCAATGGGACATTTTGCCCAACCAACTGCTTTTGAAAAGCTCCATCTATGCTGCTGGTGCCTATTCCCAGATCAGTTGTTAAAAGCGGATCGATTTCGAGTGGTCCCGTGCCATTTATCGGCCAACTGTCACCTCACCGACTGTCCCCCCAGCCTCCTGGCGAGGCCACCGCGGGCGGACCGCCGCGCAAACAGCCGCTGCGCCGTGACCATCGCCGCGCCGCCCACTCATTGTGGCGCACAAAGCGGCGCGTTCGCCGCGGCGCGCCAATCACACGCAAATAACGCGCCGGCCGCGCAGGTGGCCGGTCGGCCGGCGCGCGCGGCGACTCCAAAGGATTCCGATTAGCGACAATCGGCGGCTGTCCATCGCGCCGAAATGGCCGCAGCCTCTGGAGGGGGTGGCACGCGGGACGGATAATATAGCCGTCCGGCCAGCAGCCGGTCATTCGGCGCGATTGTCATCACGCGGCGCGGCGGAAATGCCGCGCGGAGATGGCCGCAGCCGCGCCACCCCCGCCGCTCGGACGGTGGTCACGTGACGGAGCGCGTCACGAACTGACCCCGATCTCTGGCGCAGGGTGCTGACGGCTCCGCTCCCCGCTGCCGACCCCCCGCCGCCTGAAATAATACCGGGCCCGGCACAATGCCGCGCCGAAATAACAATTAGCGCAGGCGCGATGGGAGACCCCTGCGGAGCGCCCGAGCCGCGCGCGCCGAATGCAGGTTGGCGCGAACCTCTGCGACCCGGGGCGTCTCCGGCACCCATCAACACTCCACAACACCACCGGGCGCTGAAAGCACCTTGATCCAGCGCCCGCACCGTGACCAAAACCACAGTCGAACGCCTTCGAAGAGTCGAACAGATCGCGATGCAATTTCGCGTTGCCGGCGGCCGTCGGCGGCGCGGATTCTGCCGGCCTTGACAGGACAAAAGGCTTGCAAGTCAGCGGCGGCCCACCCACAGTCATCCCGGGCTACAGCAGACAGCAGACGACGCAACGCCTCATGACCGCCGCAAAAATAGCAGCTCCACCTGGCGGCGGCGCTTCAGAGACGGCCGCCGACCTTCTCACGGTCTTCTCTGCCGTGTCTCACTCCACTCGACTGCTCGGCTGTGTGGGCGAGCACACCTGGACGCCTCTTCCTGGTGGCCGTGTTGACTTTCGGCGCTATCCACCGCGCTAATCACTATCATTTGCATAATGCGGCGCGGCTGGGGCCGGCGATGTGCGCCACGCGCCACAGCCGGCCGGCCGTACGGGTCACAACAGCGCGGCGGGCTGCCGGCCGGTCGCCCGTACAGCGCGCCGGTGGCATATGGCACGTGGCCGGCCGGCCGACCGGCTGCAGGTGCGACCGAGGTCCGACGCGCTCGTCAACAGGGCGACAAACACCCCGCCGAGGCCCCCACCGCCGCGGACACGGTCCACCACCAGTGTCCAGTGTCCGGCGCTCGGTGTCCAGTGTCTGGCGTCCGCCGCCCGCCACGAGAGTCCACGCAGCGAGTCTCACCCGTGTCCACCAATCCAGATGGATTCGCAGCTCCCCTTGATGATGACGGCTTGGGTTCGGTTTCGGTTTTAGAGCGCCCTGACCACATCAGTCACACGGCGAGGCAGTTTCTCCCTTTCTGACTGCGTCTGGAGTCTGTCCGTCTCCTTCCCTCGTTTCGACCCGGATCTGAGCCGGGCGCGGTGACAAATCGGACCGATTGCGACACGTTTCGGACGGCCGCAGCCGACCGGCCGTCACGCCGCAGCCGACACAGAGGTGCGAGGTCAGCAGGCCGCGCGACCGACCCGACCGACGGAGGAGGCGGCGGCGCCGGGCCGTGCGGCGTGTTTTGGTAGCTGGGGCGGACCCGCGCCGCCGCCGCCGCCGCCCACGGCCGCTGCAGCAGTCCAAACACACACGCACCCACGCATACACAAAGGCGCGAGTGATCGCCCATGTGGTGCGCAGTGGTAAGTTCTAAGCAGTGGTAAGCAGTGGTGAGCTGTGGTGAGCAGACGAAACAGGCTGAACAGTTGCGAACATATCTGGCCAGGACCGTCGCCAAACACGGTAGGTCCTGCCCGAGGCCGAGTTGATGGGAGGCACTACAAACTCTCCATCGTTACCGAGTGACGTTTTTATCGCCCTGAGCGCAGGGTCCGGCACGAGACAGCTTAATTCAATGCCTATGATACGCCCTATTGAACATCTCCGCATGAGGTCACGTAAGCCGCACGAGGGGCCACTGGAGAGAGAGAGGGCTTCTTTACACCGACCGGCCCACCTGCCTAGACACACGCCTCTTTAGATCCACGACAGCAAAAAGCTAAGCCGGCGTCCAAACACTAACAGCTTACGACAACAAGCGGAGCTTCTTCAGACAACATCCTTCAGAAGAAGCCCGGCAAACACCCATCCATCTCCTGACCGCACAAGAAGCACCGACGGCGGATGCTTCTTTATCGTTCAGCGCCGCGGTTCGGCCCTTGACTGACACACACTCACCAAAATTCGCTGCATGGAGACTGGCCGAAACCCGAGAGAGCCGGCCGGTCTATGACAGATGGGAGCTGAGGACTGACGGGTCGTGAGGAAGACACCGCCTTCGGAGACCCGAGTGGGGAACAAGGCAGTAGCACCGCGTGGTCTCCCTCTCCGTCTGCACTCACCGCCGCTCCAACATCTCATGCTATCCTGCTATTGACATCATAGCACCGGCTCGACATCCTCCTGGCGTGTTAATATCTCGCTAGGTGCCGACCTCTCGCTGGAACACCTCGCTCGGGTGTTCCAGCGAGAGGTGTGTCGCCCCGGGTGTGTCGCCCGGGTCAGCCGCTCGACCCTCGGATCCGAGCCGGTACCAGGAACAGACAGCTCGGCGGAGGAGCGGGGCGCGTCCGTGGCAGACCAGGGCCGCCGGCACCACATTCCACCGGGCCGGGGCACCTCCTCCTCCACTGGAGGCGACGGTCCCATGCCTCGCAACACTGCAAGACGTACCGCAATCCCGCGACATGTGCCGAGTCAGCCCCAGTCCGGCCGACACCGCCTCGTCGAGTCGCCGCAACTCCTCGCATGTCGCCGCGACTCGCCCGAGCCGAGGCGAGTCACACAGACAGACAGACAGACGCCGCTCTACAGAGCAGCGTCTCGGCCGCCCAGCTCGGCCGCCACTCTCCGCTGACCTCGCTCCTCCTGCTCTGACAATAGCGGCGCCGCTATAGCCCCGCCACTATAGCCGCGCCGCTATCCGTCATGATCTGCGCCGCGGTCTGTGACGTTTTCGGCGCGTTTTTTCGTGCGCCGGCGCGTGGCCGGCGGATTATCGGCGGCGATTTCGGCGCGTTTCGGCCGCCTCTCTGTCTCCGCAGACGGACGGGCACGTCCCTCGCGCGCCGAGCAGCCGGCCCCGCGGCGGCAACGGCGTCCATTCGTGTCCGCGGAGGCCTCTGAAACTGAGTTCCACCACTCTCCCGCTGTCTCTGCGACCTTCGAATCTCTGGCGCTTTCGAGCTGACCAAGCCAGTACCAAAAGAGCCGGCATTGTCAGCGACTCCAGCCGTTGCCATCCACTCAACACCAAACGGGCGTTTGATGATGATGATCATAAGCGCGGGACTTTGTCTCGGCTATCCCGCCCATCCGTGTCCACAGCGCGCCCGTCGCTCGGCGCCACGTCACCGCCTGTCGATGACTCGCCGCACATCCGCATCCCGTCTGCAGCCCAGTCCAAACTGGGGCTTAAGGTCAGCATTGCTCACATTCCGGTGCGTTGCGTACTCGGCTGCCCATCCCGCCGCGGCTGCCGCGTGCTTCCCTCCGCGGAGCTCCACCCTGCTCCTCACCCAGCGGCCTGCACGGCGCGCCTGGTATGCCCGCCACCACTGCACTGCAGACACTCTGCAGCGCTGCGCCGCTCGCCGCCGACACGGGCGCGCCGATCGCGGCGCATTCCAGCCGCGCCACATTCGTCGCCGGTCACGCTAATTAATACGGCGCAGCCAAGGTCGTCTCGGCCGCGCCGGCGCCGACCGGTCAGCCCGGCCAGGGCGAGCTGGCACACGGAGACATAGGAGACAAAAAGGCTCCAGCGCGCGGTGACTGGCCGTCTGCCGATCGAGACCCGCCCGTGTGGACGTGGGAGAAGTTATCTGTCGTTCGGTGCAGTCAGGTCCGGTCGGCCCGTCCGCTGGGCGAGAGCCGGCGCCCAGCGGACTGCCGCTTCTATCCCGCGCAGCACGAAAATCGGACTCCAAGCGGCAACAACAGACCCTACTCGTCACTGGCGTCTTGCATTGAGTGAGCGGTGCGAACCGGACATAGGCGGCAGGCCGCCAGCGCCGCCAGCGGAGTTTCACTTTCTATCGCGCGAAGTAGGTGTGTTCCCAGGAGAGCGACCTGCCTGGGCGGGGCGGGCGGGGCGGGGCCGGCTGTGTGCCGCCTCCAGTGCCTCCTAGCATGCCTGACTCAGACCCCATACCACTTTGTCGCCGCCGAGGTCGTCGGCGGCCACCAGACGGCAGGGCGGCTGCACGGCCGGCCGGCCGGACAGACAGCAGGGCGTCGTTAGCTGTCCAGGTCATCACGTCAGCGGCCAGACAGGACACGGTGCTGACGTGCCGCCTCGCCCCGGTATCGGCGTCACATCAGCGGCGCCGCCCCGGCCACCGGCCGCTCCCCGGCTGGTCACCGGGTCTGAGGCTGTCGGCTGTCGCCACGCCGCCGCCCGCCTCGATACCTCACCAGCCAGCTATCAGCCAGACAGTCACACCCGTATTTATAGTCGCATCCAGCGGGCATGTCCACAGCGTCGAGCAGAAGCAGATTCAGTCACCGTTTCGACCTCAATCTCAATATTTAAATCGTCTTTCCCAAGTCTGGTATCAACTGCAGCATCATCCCCAGCAGCATGAATTTCAATGAGCCTCCAGCTTCTCGACCTTCCTGAACCCAGGTCCCAGCCTATCATATGGGACCCAGACGGAGCGCCAGTGACCTGGACGTCGTTGCCGCGCGGTCATTGCCCGCAGACGCGCTGCACTCCGGGGCGGGGGGCCGCGGTCGCTATGGAAACCTGCGACAAAGTACAAACATAGAAAAATGCCATGAAATATAAGATAAACTATAAGTAAATAGCGATAAATTAGGAAATTTAGATAGCCATGCAATATAAGACAGTGGAAAGAATAAAACAATAGAACGTAGGATGTAAACAAAGAGATACGGTAAGAGTACAGTGAAGAATGATAGATGTAAAGAAAGTATATATAAAGTAACGAGTCGGATGATCAAGATGTAACAGATTTGAAGATAAAGCTACTTCAAGATGGTATCTGTTAAATAAGACAAATAATAGGTAAAGTCGACGCGTTCACAAGAGTGTAGGAAATCAACAACATCGACGGGCATCGTAGATTAATGTAAGTACATTCAACAATAAAAATTCTTACGATAAGATAGACAAAAGAGATATGGATAGAGGGAGTAAAGAGAAATTTGAAGATAAATAAACTATATCTATTATAAAGAGAAGTATTAGGAAAAAAATCAACACAAAAAAATACAGAACAAAAAAAAAATAATAAGTTAGTATTTAATCAGCTTACCCAATCGGCGGCGCCACCCGGATTGGGGGCGACGAAACGGTGGCGCGGCAGTCAAGCCGAAACCGCGGCAGCCATACGACGGCCTGCCACGGCCTGGCCCTCATAGAAATAAGCCGAACACTCAAACGAGTGGAGAAAAAATTGGCAACACAGAACAGCAACGAATAGCACCCGCCAAACTAAGCGCCGTCGGGTTCAGTAGTCGTCATGACACAAGCACATGATGAATACACATAATGATCACCGGTTAATTACTCCCCTTATAAACCCTGCCAATGCAGATTGCATTTAGCGCCACCCGCGGCAACAAGGGGTCGCTTCAAAGCCGGCCGCCCATGCCCCTAGCTCTCCACCCGAGGCCGGGGTCGTCTGGTCTGCCTCCACCCGCCGCCAGGGGGCGGGCTCTCTCTCGGAACCCCGCTGCAGCGCCGCCCCCGCCCACCGCCGCCCACAGCTCCCCTCTATCCTGCAGGCGGCTCCCAGCTGGCAGTTTTACGACCGAGCAGAGCGCAGATATCGTTAGCATTGTAAGCAGCGCATTGTAATTTCGCCGTGCCCAGCTGGCTGGCCGCGACTCGCAGTTGCATGCGATTAGGCGAGGTCCGCGTCTGGTCCGACACCTGGCCGACCGCCGACAGCAGACGTCATCACTGCCCCCGGTGACGTCATCGGTGTCAGACGGCTGTAGGCCGAGTGGGCCCGCGGCACCGACAGGGTCGAGAGAGCGCCAGACCGAGTCACTATTCCCGATCCAGCACTGCGCAGGCGTGAAGCTCCATCAGGGGCCGACATATAGCCGCAGTGGCCGTGGCGCCGTGAATCCAACCTTCAACTCATGAGCGGCCCGAGAAGTGGTGCGAACCAGAGCCAGGTCAACATCTGCTCCTGGAGTCAGAGGTGTCACGAGCCAGGCGGTAAGGAATCACTCAAGGGCCAGGGGTGCCGGGTCCGTCCGGGGCTGAGCCGTCATCACTGCGCCTCGACTGACGGATGACGCCGCCAGTGACGCCGTCATCAGAGGGAGGGGGCGGCGATCGATCGCCGGAGAGACGGGTGTAACCGGAGCTGGCCGGCCGGCACGCGTCGCCGCACAACAGGCAGGGGCGCCGAGCCGCGCCGCACCACGCCGCGCCGCGCCGCGCCGCACCACGCCGCACCGCGCGGGGTTGAGGAGTGCGCAGGGCTTCGTGTCGGTCCCGACTGACACAACAGACGCCCCGGCACGGCGCCGTGCGGAGCCGTCACACGGGCTCTGTTTAGACGGACGGCCATCCGTCAACACAGGGCTGACGACTGCCAGCCGCAAGGCCGGCTAGACGATCGGCTAGTTTGCTCGGCGGCTGGTTAGCTTTGAAGAGGTTGGGATCGGTGGGTGGTTGGTTGGTCAGTCGTCTCTCTGGTTGTCTGGGTGCAGGCGACTTGGTGTGTTGGGCGATCATTAGCCATGGGGTCCAGCGACACGGAGTCGGCAGCGAGAGACACACCGTGCCGGACTGATCACCTGCAGCTAGCCAGTCAGCTGACCCAGAGGAGCCAGCTGGCCTCCTGGCCGGCGGCCACCTCCTCCACCACATACCTGGCCGGTAAAAATACCCCCACATACCAACACCCCCGTCCGGCCGGCCGCCCAGACGGCAATTAGCGATGCTCTGCCCCTGTAACACCTCCCGACGCGCGACGCGACATGGAAACCGGTCCAGAGCGGCTGCTAACGCTGACACCGCACCCCTGACCAGCCAACGAACGGCCCGGCTCCAAAGCCAACACCCTTCCGCCCTCCTCCGAAACGAGCACCCTTCCGCCCTCCTCCGAAACGAGCACCCTTCCGCCCTCCTCCGAAACGAGCACCATTCCGCCCTCCTCCAAAATGAACACCCTGCTGTCCTCCGACGCCGCCGCGCACCACCCACCATCAGACACCGTCAGTGCCGGACGAGCCCACCGATCGGCCGCACCGCACCCGAGCCCCGCCCCGCGTCCGTGACGTCGCCAGCCCCGCGGCCGTCACGTGACCCGCCGCTTGCATGCCGACCAGCCATCGCCGAGTACAAGCCATTTGCATTCCGCGGCCGTGCTGGGCGGCGGCGGCGGCGGCGGAGGTGCGCTATGTGGCCAGCAGCCGGGCCAGCTCGCCACGGTCCGCCACAGGCGCGCTGCGCCTCGGCGCCGCGCGGCCGGCGCAGTTGGATTCCGCGAACGGCGGGTCAGCGCCGATACGGCCGGGTCACGGGCTGGCAGAGGCGGCTCGACATCCTCTGGGCATCGGTACAGACGCTGCCGCTCCTCTCCAGACGCTGGCTGAGCAGCCAACACTGCTGCGGCAGCAGCAGCCGCAGCGATTTTAGAGCTGCATTGGCGGCGGCGGCGGCGGCGGCGGCGGGCAACTGTGGCTACCTTGGCTCGCCTATCGGCGGCGGTGGCCGCTGACGGCGGCGGCGGGCGGCGGGCGGCGGGCGCAGACAGTCTGCAGTGCAGCCGACCGTCGCCGTGACCTGTGACCCGTGTCGCCGTCCGCTCTCACGCAGCGTCACCGTCTGTCGCTCCCGCGCCGCCAGCGTCGCCGCCGCCGCCGCCGCCGGACAGACACAGTGTGCAGCGCGCCGCACCGCAGTGCTGCCGCTGCCGCTGCTGCACTGCACACTGCCGCTGCACTGCACTGCTGCACTGCCGCGAGCAGAGGACACAGCCACGCACAGGCCACAGGGGTGTAGGTTCCTGTTCAAATGGGGCGCTTCAGCCCCCTAACTTTGATGAGAAAGTGGGACGAATCCGGGGATAAGTATGCATTTTGTAGATTGATGGTGCTTTAAGGGATTTTTCCAGCTCAGCCCTCCAAACTTTTATTGAGAAGCTACGCCCGGCGCCCCTGGACTAAAACAAAGTCACACAGTCACACAGTGGAGCAGGTGGTATAATGCCCTGCAGTCAGAGTAGCCAATGCATGTCTGACAGGTAGTTATTTTAGTTCAGCTATTGCATTGGACATACATGGGAGAGACTATAACCACCATGCTATCTCAGTCTCAGACAAACTGTGTCTCGCAGTCACACAAGACGCTGAGCCTGGCAGTTCGTCATGAGGAGCATGGGAGAGACTACCCACCCACCACCCGCAGACCGTCAGTAGGCGATGCTAATGGGAGAGACTGGCCCATCATAATACTGCATGCCAACGCTTCGAGCGTCCACCAACCAGACACACAAACACAGCCCCGGAACGCGTGCGTGACGTGTCCGCTCGAGACGGCCACGTCCCGACCGAGGGCGGGGCGGGGGCGGGGGCGGGGGCGGGGCGGCACGCGCCGGCCGGAGCACCAGTGCGTAATGTCGAACTGGGTCAAACGGGCCTCACGCCTGCAACCAACAGTGACCGCCGTCCAGCAGACCATCGGATCAGCCGACAAACCGGGCCGCGCCGCCACCAAGCCTGAGGGAGCAGCAAGTCGCCTGGCCCGCCGGCAGGTCTAGGCCCGCCGGCAAGTCTAGGCCAGCAGGTTCAGTTCGCGCCAAGATCGAGCGGCTCTCACGAGGAGCAGGGCGGCGAGTTGCAAACGGGACCGGTCGCCCGGTTCTAACTGATGACCTATGATCCGGAACGCCTCCAGCAGCCGCGCAGCGTATAAAGATCAGACGTTGCGGGAAGGAAACGTTGTTACTTGCGAGGCATCGGGCGCTAACCAGGGCTGCCTGTTTGGTAAATCTGGAACATACATGTTGGTACACGAACCCTAGCCCTGACAGCCACAGCTGGAGCTCGAACACCCGACGGCCGACCACTTCCGAGACGTCTGCCGACAACAGGGGGCAACAGGCACCCCATCTGACCCCACCCTGCTCGCTCCCCTCGCCGGGCAAAAACCTCTCCCCGACACCTCCGCACGCCTCACGCCACATCTCCCACCTATCACATTACAATGCCAGCCGGCGCCGACCAGACATCATCCGCCGCATAACACCACGCGCCCGTCGCCGCCGCGCCGACGATGGCACGGCCCGACACGCGCGCCCCCCAGCAAAAAACGCTTCCGGTGCCGAGCGGCGCCGTCTCGCGTTGCCATGGAGATGCGTCGCACGTGCGCGGCTCGACACACATCCGCGCAGGGCGGGGATCAAGTGTTGCGTGGGCCGCACCTGCGGCGCGGCGCCCGCGGAGGGAGGAAGGGCTGGCTCCCGGGGCTCCGGGGGCGGCCGGCCGGGGCCAGTCGAGACTGCTGACACAGCCGAGGGACGAGACGGGGAGGTATTTTTAATTGCGGTCGCCGGAGGGGGTCGCAACTGGTGCTTCGGGGCTCCTCAAGAATCTGATCTACAAGCATCCGAAGATCTCCAAGAGGTGCCTGCTGCTTGTTTCGTGGTCAAGAGCTTAGTTGATGGCAGGTATTTTCTCGAGTGTTTAAAATGGTGCGTTGTTCCTGCTATTACTCCTGCGTCACAGTCACAGTTCTTGCCGGCGTGCCCAAGCCGATGTCTTGAATTCATCGACAAGAGAAGCCGCGACAGCCGCTCGTTGTTGTCACCAGCGCGGGTCAGTGCCCCCCTGTTGCGGCCCTGAAGCGGCGTTTTTACTGTCGCCGGCACCCCGGCGACTGCGCCACCAGCAGCGTCGTTTTTGTACCTCCAGCGGGCTCTCTTCTGTCGACGGAGAGAGACGCACGTGCCGGGCACATCCCCTGTGTCACCGGCCTCTCCCTCTCCCCTTCGTCGCCAACGTCGGAGGTCGACGAGCCAACCAAGGCTCTTCGCTGGGGTCACAGAGGTCATCCAGCCACCGTCGTCGCCGGGCCCAAGCGCCCGTTGTGTCGCACCGGAGCGGGTGACTCAGGTGTCACGGCTGACGCTAGCGGCTGACGCTAGTGAAGCGGTCCAGCTGCGTCGTCACAACACAGCCCTCGCGCTGACCGGCGGCGGCGAGCTCGGCGGGAGACCGCGGCGAATCGCCTCTGCCCGCCGGCGGTCCGGGTGCCGCCGGCACGGCCTTGCCGGCTGCCGATGGCGCCTGTTGTTCCACCTGCTCGCGCGGTGAAGCGCGGCGATGCCCGGCCGGCCCTGAAGGTGATACCGTCTCCCGATTATCGGCGCTTGCGGCCGCGCGACGGCGCGCCGAGTTCCTTCAACCCGCGGCGCACGAGCGCGCGCCGTTGCCATGACGACCGGCACGCGCGCGCCACCGGAGACGCGCTGGCGCGTGACCTGCTAAACGCCGACAGCGTCTTGGCCAATGGGCGAGGGCGTTACAGCCGGCCGGCCAATGAACGCCGTCGGCACAGCCGCTGACGGCTGGACAAATGAAGGTGGCCGCCGCACCTGCCCGCGCAGCCTAGTGGCGCGTGCCGCGAACAACTAGGATAATGACGGCGCGCGCCAGATAAACGCCTCCAAAACGCCGGGAACGAACAATAACGTCGTTGGCTGTGACGACGGCGCGCGCCGCCCGGAAAATCTCGGCAAAAACAGCCTCGGGCGGACCTGTATTTACCTGGTGGTGGAGGGGTGCCTGACGACCGACTCCACCGCGACGCGACGAGCACAGGCGCATCTCTGCGCCGTAAAGTGAAGATCGGACGCGGCTACACCTTGTCCGGAGTCAGCGTGTTACGAGCGGCGCGCAGTTAACGAACGTGCCGGCGGCGCCATCAAAGTCGCGCGCCGCCTGTTCCCAGCATCCTCCGCGGCGGAGGTCGCGCCGGCCGCCGGCCGCCGACCGCACGGGTCATCCGCCGCCCGTCCGAGCCGCGACTCTGGCCCCTACGGACGGCGGCGGCGGCAGATGTGCGGCCGCCAGGTGAAATTTTAAAATCGATCGTTTGTTCAATGAGAGCCGGCGCGCGGTCGACAAATTACACCGGACACAGGTGGCAGCCCTGCGATGCTCCACACCGCCGATACAAATACGGCGCGCGGCGAGCGGCGGCGCACAGGTAGCGCCGCGCTAATCGCACTCCCTAACCCACCAGAACCAAGCCCGACACCCAACGTTGCCGCCGCCTTCCATTAGACCGCCTATCTGCACCCACAGCGCGCTATCGAATGCCTTCCCGAGGTCCAGCAGCGCCGCTCGACTTGCTAATCGCACCACGGCTGCCGGGTGGTCCTCCGCGACAGACGCCCGTTTTTCGCTCGCCGTCCGCCTCCGCGCCCTCCGCGCGACGGCTGACCGCTGGCGGCCGCGCGCGCGAGAGATGGCCCCGGCGCGGTGGACGGCATTTTTACAGGGGCGGCAAGGTCAGCGCCCAGCGGTCGGCCAAACCGGCCGGCCGGCGGCGGGCGGCGGCGCGCGCGTGACGTAACCGCCGCTCGGGCGTCACCTTATGCGACGCGCGGCCGACAGCAAGATCGATTGTCGGCAACAAACATCGCCCCACTGCACCGGCCGAGCCGCTGCTGAGCCGCTGCAGACCACCAGCCGCCGCGCGGGGACCGCCGCCACAACATCGCAGCAAGGGTGGCATTCGTGCTTTGAGCACGGACGGCGAACTCAGTGCAGGTAGATTACAAACTTGACTGAAACAGCTCATGCTCCATCTAACAGCACACTTCCTGATCAACGATACCTTTCCATTTTTTTCCTCTCTGGGTAGGAATGACGAATAGCACGTAAGTGGTCACAAAAACCGTTCCTTTGACCTTCTCCAACGCGACCGAAAGCCGGAACCGCCGCCGTCAGCTCCGCTGCATGATCGGTTCGGCACGGTCCGGCACCGTCACCGTCCTTTCGCCGCTCCACCGGCCGCCGGTAAAAGCGCGTCTGTCCGTCGCGAGTGGCTGGCCAGCGACGGCACGTGCCCGCCGCACTTTCTGCCGCCGCCGGCCGTCTTCTCCGCGTGGGAGCGGCTCGGCCTACTTCACTGCCGTGGGAGCCCGCCGGCCCACCGCCGCCGCCGTCGACGGGTTCGTGCCAGCGGTAGCGACGACGGTCGAGGCGGTGACGTGATGGGGCGGGCGCCGCTCTGGCGGGGGCGGCACTGATACGCAATCGCGCGATACCGTGTACACGCCGCTATCGGGCGGCGGAACGCAATCGGCCGCCCCTCCCCCGCCCAGTACCCTCGCTCGACGCCGCCGCCGCCGCCGCCGCCTGCCTGCCGCCATCACGGCGCCCAATCCCGCAAATCGGCACACAAGCGCGCTGCCCCCAATCGCGCTTCACCGCAGAACGCAGCTGGCAGGTCTACTAACGCGTCACAGACTATAGCCCTTCTACCCTAGGTGACGCCCTGCTGCAAGCTTCCTCCAGGCATTCCAACAGGCAGTAAGAAGACGCCACCGACCTCGCAACTCAACGCCAGCCTCAGTGTCAGCGGAGGCGCGGCGGTGCCGTCGGCTGGGCTCACAGGAATGCCTGCAGTCGAGGTGTTGACGGTCGCGTGATCAGCGTCTCAGCCGGAGTGGCCTCCACCGCGCCGCTGCTCGCCTCCTGCGCGCCGCTCCTCGCCGCGCCGGTCCCGATGATTTAGCCCCATGTCACTGTGCGAGCCCGCCGTCGTAAATCGACAAAAATGGCGCTCAAGTCACACCTGTGCAAAAATAGCTAGCAGCCGCGTGAACTGAGTCGTTTCATCACCAGCCGGCGCTTTCGGAGCGGACAACTGTCTGTCCAAATCGTCCATTCCACCGAGGCGACGTTCCTGTACGACTGCCGTAACTGCCACCGCGGGAGTCTCGGCGAACCATTGCAGGGCGCGCCAATTGGCCGCCGCACCGGTGGCCGCGCCGCTTTCAGACCGATTGCCCAATCGGCCGTGCTAAAAACGGCGCAGTCCAGCGGCGGCGACACTGGCGCGGCGGTGACGAGCACTGTAATCCGCCGCCGGAACAGGCCGATAGCGCGTCCGGCCAGCCAGGCCGAGTTCAACGCAACCCAGCTTAGCCCGAACTCAACTCAACTCTACTAAACTTAGCCTCGAATTTGCACAGCCAAAACTTAGCACGTTTTATCTAACTCTCCTAGCCTCCTGCTACTCGCTCTCTCAGCCGACTCTGCTCGCAGTTTTGCAGCCAGCGTGAGGCGCCAATTGACAGGACCCCACAGATGCGCCCCTCCATCCACAGAACGCGCGCCCCCCCCTCCGTCCCCACCCTCCTGCTCTGCTCTCCTCCAGCGCACCGTGACCGAGTTTCGGAGCAGACAGCACGAGATTTTTACCCGGCCGCCGCACGCCGCGCCGCTCCAACTGGCACGATCCGCGCGAAGGACGCACCGATCGAGCCCGCAGGTCACGCTTCTCATGTCGTCGCCGCTCTTCTGTTGTCCACTGTCGTCCCCAGGCGTCCAATTACGCCGCAAGTGACGGCGAACAGCGCCGCTCACTTGCTTCTGCTCGCCGCCGCAGGTAGCTAGCTCGCTAACTCGCTAGCGCTCTCCGCTCCGAACTCCTCGCCGCCGGAGCTCCCGACAAAGCTCGCCGCTCACTGCCTCCCGTTGCTTGCCGCCGGCCGGCTTTGTTTGGCGCTAGGCGGCCGCGCACCGGGAGACGAGTAGCACCAAGAGGGAGCCGGCGAGCCGCGCAGCCGACAGAGAACACCGCGACCGTGACCGACACCAACGGAAAAATCGCCACCGGACCGACCACCGGACCGGCTCAGCTGCTCCCGGCGGCCGGGACCGGCGACACCGGATTCTGGCACATTACACGAGCAAATCGACTGCGCTGCCGGCTGCTTCTGTTGCCAAGACGTGGCGCAAATTCGCAGCCCGAGCGCCGGCGGCGCGCCGGCGGAGCGCAGCGCGGGCGCGCGCGCGGCGAGGACGGAGGCGGCGGATGTCGTGTCGTGACGTGTCGTGATGTCGTGATGAGTTTATTAGAGGAGTCGGCGGTCAAACGGTGGCAGATGCTCTATCCGGGACGGGTCCGTTCCGGTGTCTAAAGTCGCCCGGCACGAGCAGAGCCGGGACAGACATCCGCCGTGGGGTGATTAGGATACGGCGTTTGAGGGTGCCGCAACCTCCAGGGAGGTGGCGGCGAAACTGCGCGACGGGCGAACACGCCGGTGATGATGACGATGATGATGATTTGAGTTTTAGGGCGTTCAGACTACTTCGATCACGCGGTGTTCATGATGAACACGTCGGACTTGATAGACTCGTTTCGTTACGCCTCGCACGAAGCATCGCGAGGCATCGCAGTCGACTCACCTGCTATCCTGAATACTGACGAGAGAAGCAGCAGCAGCACTAGGTGTCGGAGGGCGGCGGGCGGCCGGAGGCGGCGTCGCGCCGGGGCCGGGGTGGGCCGCTCGGCCCCCCGGCCGGGCGTGCCACAGCACTCAGCGCCGGCAGGCCGCGCCGGCCGGCCCGGTCCGTGACCTGGTGACCCGGCCAGCCCGGCCGCTGGCGACGTTACCGACCGCGGCCAGCCGCAGCGGCACTCTGCGCTCCCTGAAGCACACGGAGAGAGAACGGCGGTCAGCGGGCGGACAAACACACAACACGAACCGCACCAGGTCTCAGTATCGGCGCTGCAACAGGTGGCGTCGCGGAAGACGGTGAAGGCGGGGGCGGGCGGCACACGCCAGAGGCCCGTACACAGGTGTTAAGCAGACGCACCCGCAGACAGGTGGCTGGATCACGCAACACACCGTACAATGCACTCCTTGCACAGTGCACACACAGACAATACACACTGACGTGCAACAGTCTCCCCAGCATAGCCACAGGCAGACGGGCGCGACGGCCGCCCGTAGCGGCGACACGGAGCGTCCCCTGTGAGCGATGGCCGCAGTCATAGCGCATGTCTGAACGCTCTTGCGTTACCCCAGTGCCCAGCCACCTTGTCCGCAGCCGGGTGTTTCTCCAACCCCCCTTGCACTCGATTTGCATTCCCAGATAATCCCCCAACACAATAAACACTCCACCCTTGCTGCCTGTTAAAGCCCAGCCGTATTACCCAGCTCGCACGGTCACTCTATATCTCATATATCTACATAACCAGGGAAAACTGTGGAAAATGGCATCTTATATCTCTACAAGCAACCAAAGGACCTTTTTGTTTTAGAATTTTAGCCACTAGCAATTTAGGTTAACCATTAACACTCACCATTATCATATCACTACGTTCACAGTTCGTTAAAAGCCACATTGGGTGATGAACGATTCGGTGCCTCTCAGGCATCACTCAACCTGTTATACGCTTGTGTGATTCTCGTATACAGCATTTAGTATCACGTGGTCGCTGCCACCTTACGCTCTTCTCTTTCTCGCACGCTTATCTCTAGCCGGTCTGCGTCTGCCTCTGCGGCTGGCAGGTGGTGTATGATGTTTCGCCGGCACCAAACCGTCTCTGCAGCGGGCAGCCAGCCAGCGCCGTGAATCACTGCCATTCCCGGCACCAGCTGGCCGCAGCAGACGCCGGCCTTCCTCCTCTGCCAGACACCGGGGCACGTCGCTACCTGTCTCCGGCGCAGCCCGACATCAAAACGACCAAGACACGAAACGCCGTCCCGAGCCCAGCGACGATCGAGCTCTGGATTCGACGCACCAGGTGTACGAGAGGGCGGGCGCGGGTGGGGAGACCGATTCCCCAGCACTGGTTCGGTGGGTGACGTGTGCCAGTGGCCTTACCGGCTGGGTGCCTCGCCTACTGACGGTCACCGGCGCACCGGAAACGGGGCCGGGCTGTGGCTGAAGGGGAGCTGTGGGAAGGGGACCGCACCGGCCCGCCAGCCCCAGCGGCGCGCTCATAAAGGCGCCTCGGCCGGGCCTCGTTACGGGCGTTGCAGAGCACAAACAAATCGATCGAGCGAGTCCCGGCCAGCGTGCCACCGCGCCGCCGCCGCCGCCGTTGCGCCGTCCTCGCCACGGCCGTAAAAACCCACCGACAGGTGGAACGAAATAGCGCCGCGCTACCGAGCCACCACCGCCGCCGCTGAATCACGGCCCGTTTTAGCGTAGTTGCCGTCGAATGAATGAGCTGCCGGCGCGGCGCGGCAGCATCGAGTTCATTCATGGGACGGTGGCGGCTCCAGAACCGGATGCGACCGGTTGGTCTGCAAAACGCTTAACCGACGGTGGCGTTGAGCCGACGTCGGGGCGGCTGAACCCCGCGCCAGCCGCTGGCGAGTATTTCGGGCCACAGGACGGACTGCGGCGGCGGGCAGCTGCGCGCCGGTGACCGATCACAGCCGCCCCCGCCCCCGCCTCAGCCCCGCCGCCGACGCGTCGGAGCCGAACCAGGCACAGGAAGCGCTAATAACAGCCGCCCCCGCCAGAATTCCGCGCTGCCCAGTTAAATGCCCGCCGAATCCGGTCGTCAGGGGACAGACCGTCGGCACGGACACGGCAGACACGGCAGACACGGCAAGACACGGCAAGACACGGCACGGCAAGACACGGCAGCGCTCCCTTCACCGGCGGCGGCACAGCGCCGGGTCGCCGCCGCTGAGTCGTGGCCGCTCACGGGCGCGTTCTCCCACGCCGGAAAATGTCTCCGTCGCAGCCGCCGCCGCCGCCGTCAGGTCCAGAGAGAAACTGCCACAGCCGCGGGAATCGCGCCGCGCCTGCATCGCCGGCCGCGAAGCGTCGTGCTCGACCGGAGCGGCGCGAATTACCTGCACCCGTGGCTCCCGCGTTCAGGAAAACAGACACCGCTTCCCGCTCACCGTGCAGGTAAATATCACGGCAAATCACTAGACCTGGATAAAAAAATCGCCGCACGTGCCGTGCCGAGCCCTCCAAAGTGGTCAGCTCCATCCCGGAGAGTCCGCATCGCACTGCGTCTGAGTCCCGACTGGACAACTACGTCGGAGATCAGTAGGCCGGGCCTCCGAGACCATTGCAGGCGATTGTGTAACCTTACGGCTGCGCGCTTTTCGCCAGCTTGACTTGGCTCGGCATCAGCATCAGCGGCAGCGGTGGGTGGCAGTGTGGCAGTCGGCCAGCAGACGTCTGGCCGGACGGAGGCCGGGCCAGTCGCGGCGGCCAACAGCCGGCTACACGAGGCGGCGTGACGTCACCGGACCAGCTCGCTGACGTCACCGGCCCCGAAATCACCACGTGCGAGCGTCCGGTCCGTCTGACACTGAGGGACGCGTCTGGCGTGTCTCGTCCCGTTTGTCTTGCGCCGGCGGCGCCGCCGCCGCCGACACCAAGAGCCAACTCCTCCCATGTACAACACCAACGCTGCCGGTGCATCTGCACCCAAACCGGGCGCGGGGCTGCGTCTGGGCCGCATCCGGCTCCACAGCCGACGACGCCCAGAGCCGCGGCCATTCGACCGGCACTGATCCTCAGCGTCGCCTCAATCCGTCTCATCCGCCAGCAATCCGCCAACTGGTCCACTTAATCGCCGTCCGGGCGGTCGACCTGCCGGCCGAGCCAGGCGGTCTGACGCTGGGCTGGACAGGAGTTGATGGCGACTGGCTGACCGTGGCTGAGAGTTGATGGCGGCTGGAGGCGGCCTGCGCCGTTGGCCCGGAATAGACCGGCGACTATTGCCGTCGCGGCGGGGTCACAGCGGGGTCGCGGCGCGGTCAGAGGGGTGACAAGGTCAGCCATCTGCTACAGCCGCTGCAGTCTGCCCGCCGCCGAGTCCGGGTCAACCCCGGGTGGGCTGCTCTTACAGCGCAGACGAGCTCAGAGGAGCACAGAGGAGCCAACAGAGGTAAACAGCAGCAAGAGGAGTCAAGAGGAGGAGAGGAGCACAGAGGAGCCAACACAAGTACACAGCAGCCAAGAGGAGTCAAGAGGAGGGCAGATGAGCGCAGAGAAGATGACAGGCAGCCCGGCAGAGATGACAGGCAGAGACAGGCATGACAGAGATGACAGAGAAGATGACAGGCAGCCCGGGCCAGGGCAAACCGGCCCTATCGCCTTCCTTCGTCCGTGTAACCCTGACATGATGTGATGATGATGATTAGGGTTTAAGGGCGGACCGACAACAAAGGTCACATCCCGTCCATCCTGATATGATGATATAAGGCGTTCATTTGGCCGACCAGCGGCCACCGCAGCAGGCGTGGGAGTTGGTATCGGCTGCAGCGCGTCTGCGCGACCTCAGCGCCACCGAAGAGGCGATCAGCACCATCAAAGGGGCGATCAGCGCGTCTCGACTATAGGTCAGTCGGGGCCGAGTTAGAGTCAGAGGATGCGGGACACCTTTGCACCACTGCCGTCACGTCTCACGTCTGCAGTGACGTCACGTCTCACGTCTGACCTTCCGATGATGGCCGAACGTTCCCATCGTAAGCGGCCGAGTCGATCACCATTGCGCAGGGGCGGCGCCAGGGACCGGACAAGGGAGGGCTGGGGCGATAGCCATGTAATCACCACAGACTCATCACCTTTGTCCTTGTGCATAACGAAATATCGTCGCTTCTACTTCCCTCCAATTGGACCGCATACTCTACAGAGTCGAGTCGCCGCTCATGATGACCTGTATGCGCCGGTGCGGCGCAGCACGGGGTCAGCCAAGGTCAGCCAAGGTCAGCGGTCGCTGCAGTGACCGGCCGACCTCCACCGGCCACCCACGGTCCGGTGACGTCATCACGGCTGATCTGTGACGTCACCAGAGACGGAGACGACAGCGAGGACACTGCGACACAAGGCGGCGGCGCCCGCCCACCGAGCAAACGCGAGAACAAAGCAAATACATACATATACAATATACATTTAGAAACCTTTCAGCACGCAGCAATGGAGTGGATACTGAATAGTGCATTATAATACAGCACTATACTCCGGTAGCATTCTCCGCTTGACACCTACAAGGACCGAGGCGCTCCGAATGGCCCGGCGTCAGTCAGAGTCTGAGACTCATGACCAGCCGTCACCCCTAGAGTGTCGTCTACCCTCTCAGCGGGATTTATGTCTATTTAACCACCGCCGCCGCCGCAACCACCGCCGCCGCCGCCGCCACCGCTGCCACCACCGCCGCTGCCGCTGCCGCTGACACCGCCACCGCCGCCGCTGACACCGCCACCGCCGCCACCGCCACCGCCGCCGCCGCCATCGCCACCACCACCGCTGTCCGCTCCCCATTAACATACCGCCTCTCAAGTCTGGACTACCACCGTTGTCAGCCGGCCGGTCGGCCCCGTCCTGACCAGTCCGCTAGCCGGCGTTCCGGACGACAGATGGAGAACGGCCAGTCGGCAGTCCGGCTCACCAGACCGTCTCCGCCCCGGTGGAGATAACTAACGCCAGCGCCACAGACAGAACCGAGTCGGCGCTGTCTGCGGGGTGGCCGAGTGGCCAACATCCCGGCGGGGAACTGGTTGAAGTGCTGACATTTTGGTATCGGTTCGGTGTGCCGTATTAAGGAGATAATGAAATGTACCTAGAGAGAGGCGATTGTTTCCAGTTTGAAGGGCAATGCAAGTGGATACATCTAAGAATATCTTCAGCGGAAACCTCAGGCTTAGTAAAACCGCATGAAAATCGCCATTTAAACGTTATTTATTTATCAAACAATGTCGGCCACAGAATCGGGACGGTCGCAGCCTGGTCAAATCCTGGTTGGAATCTCTGAATTCGATGTCCGATGTCTCTGGGTATGGCGGCCATCTGTGAGAAACACCGTCTAGACGCGACTATAAACGACAGACCACCGCTGTAAATCCTGCCCTCTCCGCCAGCGTCGTCGTCAGGCGGGCTGGCGCCGACGATCTCAGCGGCCGTGCTCGCCGCGCCGTAGACTAAACCACGCCGCGCACGCCCACGCCCCGCAGTCTCGATCGACTGTGTAATCTCCGGTCAGGATCTCCCGGGCGTCCCCCGCTCCAGACCGCAAGTCGGCAAGGCGCTGCTTCAGGACCACCGCGCGCTAAACTCTACCGCGAACCACCTCTATCACGAACTTAAACTCCACCGCGAGCCATCTCAACCACGAATATTCACTGAGAGCCCGGCTCTACTGCGAGCCAAATTAAGCCGAAGATCACACTATCACAAAGCAGCCACCACTGCGAGCTTAACTCTACCGCCAGCGAATTTCACCAGGCAGACACAGTTGATCGCGCGCTACCCCCGCATGCACAGCCGTCAGCTTTGCGTCCGTGTGCTTTGCGCTAGTTCCGTTGGCTGCCATGAGGAGCCTGTGGTCCAGTTAGACACAGCACCGGTCAGCGCGGCGGAGACCACCGCAGTCGCTGCCAGTCGGCCCACCACAGCGCGCCGAAACCGGAGAGAAAGTACGTCCTATGGCCGGTCAGTCGCCCTTCCAGGCCGGGGCTCAGGCGAGCGTGCGGAGCCAGCGCGGGATGCAACGACCAGCACCGCCACAACAGGATCCCCAAAGGCTAGCAACTTCTTCGCAAGAGGAGATCCCTGCAACAGGAAGCCGCACAGCAGATGATTCGACAAAACTACCAGCGACGCATCTCGACTCCCCGCAGCACGCTTGCCGAACGCAGCACCAGCAGTGGCGAGACAAAACCAGCACTGCATTTGCACTACACGACCTTGCATTTTACTCCAAAACGCACTGCCTCCCCCTCGCGGTCCTTCCCTGCCGCGGCGAGCTGCCACCGCCCTCGATCTCGGTCACGCACCATCAGCGCTGGCTTCGCTCGCCGATCCCCTCAATGTGGCAGCCCTCTCGGACTCTTCGGACTGACAGACAGACATACAGACAGGCAGCTGTCTGCCGCGGCCGCCGCGCCGTCTGATCGCCCCACCGTCCGTGAAAGTTACGCTGGTCGCGTAGTAGATTGCCCGAGGCGTCAGCCCGGACCGGCCGCTCGCCTCGCCTCAGCCCAGCCCAGCCTGACCGCGCAGCCCACTGCTTGACTCGGATAGGCTCGGCCAGGCCAGGTCCGGCCCGGCCCAGCCCAGCGCGGCGTGGCGTGGCGTGGCTCGTAAAACAATACAGTCGCGAGAACGAAGCGTGGAGAAAATAAGGCGGCGCGCAACGGTACCGGCTCACACAAACTGTGCGGTCGACCGGGCAGCGGCCGGCGTCGCGGCGAGCCAGTGACATAGGACAGAGACACGCACATGCAACCGGGGACACTCAGCAATGTTACTGGAAAAATCACTCTTAGTCTGGAAGGAGCAAGAAATGTTTAAATTCATGTCGTGAAAACGGTAAAGTGGGTATCTAAAACAAGTTTGGGTTCCGCAAGCTTTTGAACGACCGTTAGTAAGTGCTGATAAAATTAAGCTAAATCGTGTCATTATATTGTTTTCTTCAGAGGGCACCATGTACGGGACATTTCTTTATAAATATTTATTTCACTTCGTGTTGCAGCATCGAAATCCTTGGGGCGGGACGGGCGGGCGACAGCGATCACAGGTCGTTCTACACGATATACGACCGACCAATCCGGCCTCCTGCCGCGCCCCACTGTCCACTGCCCACCCTTCCCCCGCCCTCCGTGATCGGCCGGCGGAGCTGACACGGTTCGCCTCAGGTGACCTCAGATCATCTCACATCACCTCCTCCGCGTCCGAGGCCGAACGCAATCACCAACGCACGCGCCAATGACGGCTGAAAGCTGCGCGTTCCCTATCGCGCGCTCTGTCGCGGCATCCCAGCTCACCTCGTGCCATCTCCGGCTACCTCAGATCCCTTCGAATCACTTTACACATCTTGATGGTGACCCCCGACAACCTCTTGTCCCCTCGAGTGACCCCGTCTCGTCCCATCGCCGTCGGACCGCCTGTCGCAACCACCGAGCGGTCGCGGCGGGCGTGGCGGGCGCGGCGTGGCGCGGCGATCAGAGTCGGTGTTGGTCCGGGTCGGTCTGGGTCGATCGGGGCCAGGCCGGGTCAGCGTCGGGTCAGCGTCAGGTCAGAGTCAGGTCAGGGTAGCAGGCCGGGCGTGCCGCCTGGTCACGCCGCCCGCCCGTTTGTCTGTCTGGGTGTCTGGAGGTGACGTAACAACTGCCAGGCGCCGGCAAACGGTATCGGTATCGTAACGGTATCGGGTATCCGGTATCGTATCGTAACGGAACGGTAATCGGTAACGATATCGGTAAACGGTCACGGTAACGGCATCGTAACGGTATCGGTAACGGTATCCGGTATCGGCAACGGTATCGATGGCATGCTATGGACAACGGCTGCAAGGAGCCGCAAACGCCAATCATCCGAGTACGCGACATGTTTTCTGACTTGCGCCCTGTTGTCTGATTTTGCTTGGCTTACGTCCTCTTATCTCATTTCCTCTGTCTTCAGTCATCTCGTCTCTATATCATCTGATGAGCCTGGACTCAGCTTAGACTCCGTAGTACGCCCGCTGCAGAGGCTGCACAGACACTGTCAGCGGAATGGACGGCACGCACGCAGGGGGCAGAAAACGGTCAGCAGACGGTGCAGACTGGACCACCTGCGCCGACTGCAGCCGCTAGCCGTTCAGCACGGCACGACACGGCACGACACGGCACGGCGGCAACAGACAGTGAGATCTGTCCGGCTGCCACCGAGGACCTCTTCGACACCCAGAGACACGCCGGTGTCAACACCATGATGACGACGCTGAAACGGACTCTTAGAACTCGAAGAACAGCGCTTTGCTTACTTGAAGGACGACACCCTGAGGACTCTCGGGACTCTAGCGACTCTCAGAGTCTTGGCGACTGTAGCGACTATCAGACTCTTGGCGACTGTAGCGACTCTCGGACTCTTGGCGACTCCAGCACACCGGCGCGACCCTGAGCCTACCCGACTCAGCAGACCCTGACTCAGCCAACCTTCCGCGATGGCACGTCTCCAAACTCCTGCCATGCCGACCGGCCACTGGACACCACACGACCCACCATCCCCGCCTCCACCCGTCATCCAAAGCCGACCATCCAGCGGGGCGCGGTCGGGTCGCGCGGGACACTCGCACCGCCAACAACGACCACTAGCCGGCCAGATATGGAGCGGCGCGCGCCGCGCGGGGCCGGCGCGCGAGGTCGCCGCCGCCCCGCCGCCACTGCGGTCATCACTGTGAGGTCATCTGGCCAGGGCGTGAAGACGCGGTAAGCATGTTTGGCAGAGCCACGCGCTGCATACGGTACCCGCTGGCTTAGTGGCGGCCAGCCCAGTCAGACGGAAAGCCAGTCAGACGGACAGTCAGACGGACAGTCAGACAGCCAGTCAGACGGACAGAGGAGCAGAGTATGGGCGAGCCGACGGACGACGGCGATGATAATGATTTAGCATTCACGGCGCCGCGACTGGTAAGGTTACGCGGCACCCATAGCGACCGGGTCGGATACAGCACGCCGGGACGATACTCGTCAGCTGCGCACCGGACCCAGTCATCACTGTGAGGTCATCTATACCAGACCGGCGGACCGACAAGCACACCGACAGACGGGAAGTCGCGGCGCGGTACCGTATTCGTCAAGGCTTTCCGGCGTCGGCTGGCGTCGGCTGACGTCGCTGACGTCGGTTGGCGTCGCCTCGGCGGCGGGCGGAGACGATGGCGATGTTGGCTGGCGCAACAGGGGTGGACAGCACCGGCCCGCTGACCCTCCCGCCCGGCAGTCGGCCCATGTACGGCACCACACAGTGAAAGCAGGATGAATACAAATGTATTTGTCCAAATCAGAGCTGCGCGGCGCCGGGCGGCGCGGCCAGCGCTGGAAAGCCCCGGGTTCGATCGTGGCGGTGTTGAATGGTTTGCTGTGTGTTAATCAGGTCGCGGGTCGCGCAGTGAATTCCGAGCAAGTTTGTTGGGGCATTCCGTGCAAGTTTGATGCGGTTAGGAGCGTCACAGCGCCTTGTACAACGGCGCCAGTCGCATCTCAGCAGCAGCAGCATCAGCAGTGGCGCCAGCAGCGGGCGTCGCCACACCGGTGCTTGGCCGCCCGATATGGTCCCAAACAAGGCCGATGCGCGGCGAAGGGACGTTGGCCAGCATCCCAACGACAGCAGAGGTCACAACGGGGCCGAACGCCCGGTTAGACGGCAGCTTGGGGCCGGCCAGAGCCTCTCGGGGCCAGTCGGGCATCCCAGGTCGGTGCGGCCGGGGTCACTCGGGGTCCCTTGAGGCGGCTCTCTGCTCTGATTCAGTCGGGGCACGGCACAGAGGCGCGCCAGCACGCCGCCTGTCCGCCGCGCACGAGATCGGGAACTTCGCTCCGCTGCCGGACCGCTATCTGGAGCGGTCGAGCGGGACTCGCTGGTGTGCGGCCAGCAGCGACGCAACGGCGGAGACAAGGCAAGAACAAGGCAGCGACAAGGCAGAGACAAGGCGGAGACCCGAGGCGCGACAAGGCAGAGACACGGGAGAGACACGGGAGCGACAAGGCAGAGCCGAAGGCAGAAACAAGCAGAGACACCGGGAGAGACCAACGGGAGAGACAACGGAGCGACAAGGCAGAGCGAGGCAGAGACAAGGCAGCAGAGACAAAGGCAAGCAAGGCAGAGACAAGGCAGAGACAAGGCAGAGACAAGGCAGAGACAAGGCAGAGACAAGGCAGAGACAAGGCAGAGACACGGGAGAGACACGGGAGTGACAAGGCAGCGACAAGGCAGCGACAGGGCAGCGATACAAACGCAGCGGCGGAGCAGGCGAACCAAGTCCTCCAGAATCGCTCCGGCCGCCAGATCCAACCTCAGATTAACCTCAGACCCCTGACCGTGCGGCTAAATTGAATAACCAGCGAACATCGAATGCACGCCAAGTTCAACAACTGGGAGTAACCTTACCGGACTATTTTGCACGAATGAACTTTAAAACCAGGATTCAGCCGATCGCTGCGCAGGTAAATTTCGTTCAAGACACCTCCTGTGAACTATGTTAGCTGGTGAGAACCTGCCGTTTCATGATCGATTACCCTTCGCGGAGCTGCCGACGGGGTTCTCAAGCTTTATCGTGTTGCATGCGGACTGATGATTAAGCACGCTGATGAGGGCGAGGCACGCTGGTCACCCTCTCCCCTCCCGCTCCGGCCGGCCCCAGCCCCTTCCGCGACCCTATACCTCGCAATGGTACCGTTCAGACCCGAATTCAACCCAGCCGGTTCGATCCCACATTTAATTTATTTATTTATGTATTTATTTATTGCATCGCCAAAATATTCATATCCACTAATAGGCGAAGTCATACGGTAAAAACATTACAAGGGAATATAAAATATATGAATGATCAGTAAGAGACAAGGTGTTACATGACCTGACCTCACTCAGACGACGACCAAACCGCAGAAAATGACGACAGACGTCGCCCGCAGTGGACGCCGCGGACACCACGGACTCCGCCCTGCGGAATCAGGACTCGGCGAACAACCAGGAACCAGGCCAGCCAGCTCCGACACAGCCGGAACACAGCTGTCACGACGGCAGTGGAAACCGAACCGCCAGTCTGCCGCTATCATCCGATAACAGCCACAAATAGGCCATATACAATTGCCATTGTTTGTGGCGCAGCACAACTGTCGCCAAATTATCAAATAAAGGCTAAAATTATCGCGAGGAATAAAGGCACGCGGCGAACATATAACATAAGTATAGAGTATAGAGAGGAATAGAGTGAGGGATAATCTCCGCGCGTTCATGTTCGAGGAATAAACTAACGAACTGAATGCCTCGACCAGCAAGGATCGGGCGAGTGTATTGACCAGTCATGCCGTCTGTATCCAAAGGCATTTCGGGACCCTTTAGCACAGATTACCGTGGCCCGACACGGGGTTCGGCATCCCAGCCCCTGCAACAAATTCGATCGAGACAAGCGCGCTCCACAGATGCCAAATAATACCGGACGACCCAAGGCTTTGACATGCAAGAAACTGCCGAACAGACGCAAACCAGATATGTTCCCGTGGGAATTGAACAACAGAAACACAGAAGAGCGCGTGCCTTTCGCTTTGCCTATTTACGGGCGCCGCCCAGCACGCCCTGTGCTAGTCGTTGTGGCGGTTCCAGCCTGGCTGTGTCGCAGGCGGGGGCTGGGGGGGCGGCGGACAAACTCGGTGGTGTGTCGAAGACACAGTCGTTGGTCTGCTGGGCCGGCCTGGCACGGAAACGAGATCAACTCGGGGGCAGGTACGAGATCTCACGTTTCTTGGCAGAATCGGGGTCGACGCTCGCAGTGTCTGTAAGAACGCTCCTGTTGTCGGTGCGGTGTGACGCTTGGCGCAGTCGACTTTTCGCCGGCCGGTCGCAAAGTTGGGCTCGGTTGGGCGGCGGTCCGAGCTCGAGGCGGGAAGAGAGAGACACTCGCCGCATATCTGGGGCGTTGCAATGGACCTGCCACGGCGACACACAGCCTCTATGACCCTTTACGCCAGCCGCGAGCCCTGCTCGCTATGGTAATTTTTCAGGCAAATTTTCCAATCAACCATCTCAATAATACAAATGTAACAAGTCTCAGAGTAACAAATTTAGTAGGAGAAGTGAGATACGTCCAAGCCTTACGCGTGCAATTCAGACCTATTACACAGCTCCTAGTTTCTGTAATTTACTGGATAATTGTATTTCGGACAGGCCAATTTACAAACCAACCAATGCCTAACCAGTAACAGCTTACCCCCTGCTATCTGCCAGGGGATAATTTTTCTCGCTTGTAATCACAGCATCTATAAGTACTAACTCCACCCTCTATTCCATCTGTGTTCTATCGTGTTGGAGGTCAAGTATACACAAACCAGACAGCACTTAGCCGGCAACTGAAGCCTGTTTCTTATAGAACGGCGGGTAACACAAGGCTGTGGGTTTGGATATGAATCGTTAATCACATGAGCTCGTTAGTTATTTTTACTTATATCTGGCTCCGTGACGGGAAGCGCCCCACCTCATGTGCTCGATATGTCTTCGGGATATCCACCAAAGCGACTGCTACTTGATAACCGGGTAAACGAAGATGTTTATCTACGGAATTGAGACGCCCACCTAAGACAATAGTGTACGACTTCACGGGCAATGACCACATGTTAGAGAGCCGGAGCGGTCTCGCGTGTTCGACCCAACGGGCTGGTCCAGCACCGGGCCCCACACCCACGAGACTCCAGGTTGCTTCACTACGGCGCGCTCCTGGGGCAAAGGCGCGATAAAACGGGATACCTCGTGGCACCGAACTTGAGACACGCGCTTTTTAGAGAATATTTTGACGGCCGGGCTGTTTATACGGCGTAACAGGCACGAGAGCCGCGCTGCGGTGAACCGCCAGATTAGCTGGATTACGGCTTCAGTACATCTGTGAGGGGCGACAGACACTTTAATGAGACGAGCGGACAACCTAGCTATGTGACGGTCTTCGAGGGAGTCAAGAGAGGACAGCAGGTGGTACAGATGGTGAAGGATTCAGCAAACAGAAGATGAGACTAGAGGAGTACACAATGAGTGAGAGTGGCTACCAAACATGGACCACAAAAGACTAGATGTGGGATTATCACTGAGTATGAAGTGCCAGCGTCCGCACACTACAGCGCGCAGCATGAAGCAGAGGATGCCGATAGGAGCAAAAAAGCAGACCACGGCACAGTCGAGACGTAAATTGGAAGAAATGGGTAAGTGACGTGTTCTGTACTTTTAGTTCTGAGAGCGGTTTGCCGTCAGTAGAATGTAAGGGGTACACAATTTATAGGAGGTGAGGTTAGTAAAAGAGTGCGTAGGACCTCATTCGAGCACAGCCTACTGGAAGCGCTTATCTGGACTTGCAAGGGCCTAATTATCAGGATGAGGCTGCCTCCGGACACGAAAACTATTCTAGAATCTGATTGGAACGAAATTATGAAGGACGATAACTCTCCAGCAGACGTGTCAAATTACCGAGTTGATGGGTGTCATCTGGTGTGTTTACATATGATATCTCAGATAATCTCGCACGAGCTAGATCATTATCCATTAGTGGTCTAGGCATATGTGTGTGAACAGTTTAGGGCAGAGTATAGCGGATAGCTTAGGCGATCGGAAGGTATTTGGAGGGCGGTTTGTTCTGTCGACTCATGGGTTAATGCGCGTGCAGTGATTAGTGGATAGACATCGCGTTTTGTTCGGCCTAAATTTGGCGATAGCCTGACGGCATGTCCCCGGGATGTTATTAGCAGCTTAGTTTCCATTGTATTCCACCAGAGACACGGATAGTGATATGAGGATGAATAAGACCATTAGGACTATTGATTGCATTGACAAATTGAACACGTCAGACTTTAAGCTTCATGACAAGAAGTAAAGGGACAGGCTCTGCGAGAAAGGACTCTTGCAGCGGACGAGTATTAATAAGTTGACTTCCGCTGAAGCAAAAGAAGTACATTTGTGTTACTATTTCTTGGAACACGCCTCAGCAATTCTGAAAGCTGACTGTTTCATAATAGTGCTTGTTGCCTGTCTATTCGCTTTGAACATGAGCTTGGACATCAACTCTGAAGGTCATACAGAGAAGTCATCTGATCGATTCTAAAATCTCTTTAACTGAGTACACTTCGTTATACATTCCATATCCATTTTGGCTAGTTCACATTGACTCAAAGAATCGTGAGGGTCGATAGGCGAGACGATACTCTTATGTTCTGTATAGTGTAAATAACGACCCCTATATTAGTCCGTTCTATACATGGTTATTGGACCCGAAGAGTGAACGAGATGGGAATTCTTGTGCCCTACAACTTACATGTCAGCTAAACAGCAGCTCTTATTTTGCTATTGTAGTTTCGTGGTCTTTATACTGACTTATTGTTTGCGTACTAGTTCAGTCTCTTGCCACTCTTTTTTGGGATTTTTGTAACTGTTACGTGTGCATGGACCAATTTATTCTCCTTGATAGTTGCCATTCAAGGCCCATCATAAGTCTCTTATTCTATCCTGATAAAGGGAATAACCTTTTGGTCGGCTCCACACGGCTGCTCTAGCCACTTCTACTGACACAGTCCTCCACCAGCAAATATTGCCTAGTTTCCACTCACGGGTGCTACAAGTTCAGGTGGTTTTGAGGTGTGATGGTAATGCCCTTCTTGTTATCTTCGCACTCCATAATGGGGACAAACACCAACGGACTCAAGTACTGTCCCGCACTCTATACCGTCCGCTCTTTAATCCGTCATCTCGATTGCTTTATGCACATCTCATTCGCTGGACACACCACTCAAATAAGTGACGCTTGCCTGCATCAGGCGCAGAAGCAACTTGGTGTACAGACTCTTTTGCGCTCGCGCGACTCTCTCGAGTGCACATTAGGCACTTATCTCATGGAGTACAGACCCAGAGTGCACAATTAACCAGCTCATCTCTTGAAGAGGTTGTCGTGAGTGAGAGAGCGAGTCTCGTTGCTAAGTTCTGTTTCCGTAGGTTCTGTAGCTCTGGCACTGAAGAACGGCGAGCCCGATAACAAGCTAAATGCGCTGTTGGGAATTTCACACAACTCATGGGCTAGCGGGCGGATTTGTTCTGGATAGCCTATACTGGGATGGTGCGTGGGCGCGTCTTTGCAGACAATTGTGACTTCCTGCCTGTGGCGTGAGGTCGGCGCACACGCTCGGGATCGGCAGGGAAACATGGTCCTTGGACACAAGACCACACAGCACTACAACGCAGCACTTAGGAGGTAGCTGAGACCAGCGCGCAAACCACGAGAACCACAGCGACGGCCTCCGCGCTCCGACACTCAGGCCAGGGCATGTGTGGTGTTCTCCGTTGTGATGAGATGTTCTGTGTGATTTGACATGTCCTGGTGGAACGTGATGTGATTTGATGCGCTCCGATGTGCTGCAATGTAACGTGCTGTGCCTTGATGTCATGGTATGCGGCAAGGTATATGTGATGCAGTTTGCTCTGACGTCAAGTTACACGGTGTGATGTGCTGTGATGTGGTAGGCTGTGCTCTTGTGTGCTGAGCTAGGCGCTATCAGGCAGTGTGATGTAACTCTCCCTCCCCCACCCAGCTGACGTCGGGGGGTGACGTGACAGATGACGTCGGGGGGTGACGTGACAGATGACGTCGGGGGGTGACGTGACAGCCGGCGGCAGTACAGGGGCGCGGAAGGTCAGGACGGCGCCACCCCACCCGACACATCCGCCGCCGCACCAAACCACCGACACACCAGCACATCTGCACCGGTGAACACACGCTGCTGCCGCCACACAAACAGCATCCACAAACAGGGAGGGAAGACAGCAGCGGCTCGTCGCGCTCACCCACGCATCGAACCCTGTCCGCTATCCCACGCACCGCACACCGCAGCCGCCGGGCGGGCAGACCCGCGGCACCGGCAGGCGCGGCCTCGCTGGTCGGTCGGCACGGCACACCGGCAGACACCCACCTGAACTCCTGAGCAGTCTGCCCTGCTGCAGCCGTAGGTAGACGGCCACGCAGCCGCCGGCCGCCGCCGCGCGCTCCCTGCTCTCCAGTCCGAGCGGCGCCACCGCGCGCTCCATCGCGTCGTCACCGACGCCGCCGACGCGCCGTCTCGCACCGTCACGGTGGGTCGACCCGGCTCGGCTCGGGCGTGCTCGCCACGCGCACGGCAGCGGGTCCCAGCTACCAGCGCGCCGCGCACATCGGCCTGTCACCACGCACCGCTCGCGCTCACTCTCGGTCGTGCACTGTCGTGTGTCGCGTCGGATCGCGTCGCGGCCGTCTCGCGCGTCGTCGGCGGCTCCTCCCCGCTGCAAGCTCAGACCGCGTCTGCGGCGGCGAACGGCGGCCGGCCGCTCGCCGGGCGCCGCCGCTCGCCGCCAGAGGCGCTGGCGTCGCCGGCGGCCGCCACCGAGGCTCTCAAATCGGCCCGGCGCGGTGTCGGAGGTTCTCAAACCGGCCGGCCGGCGAACAAAGAGAGACGCTGGAGTGCAGTCATCCCGGTGACGGCCAGGGGAGAAGGCGGCCGGTGCGCGGCCCTGGGACGCGCTCTCAGCGCCGGCTGAGGTGACCACGACCGCGTCAGGTACCATCAGCGAGTCCCAGTCGGCCCTGTCCTGGAGGCACATCGAACACATCCGCAGGTTCTCGAAAAGCCTCGCTGGAGCCAGTCTTCTCCCACGCGGGATGTTTCACTCCATCTCGGCAATACACTTTTTAAAAAATTTGTGTAGATTTGGGGCTGTGCACCGCAAGGTGATTTGAGTCCGAGTTGTCCTCGTCTCTGGCATCAGACCTCTCAAGAGGCGCGGAGCACCGCGCACGCGACGTGTGGGGACGCGCCACCGCAGCCCCTACACGCCGGTCTCACGCAGGACAGTGATGACATGGTACGGCGGCTAGGGCGGATGGCTAGCGGGACAGGTGGTGGTAAGTGCTGATGGCTGACCCAGTCCGGAGCGGCACCGAAATGGCACCGCTCCACTCGCCCCCTGTTCACATTGACGCCACTTACAAAGTGTTCGACGAGTTGGACGAGAAATGCGACTCACACTTACAACGAGAGTAGAATCGCTTCCCAGTAAACACGCAGTGATCACCATAGGGATTATGGAAGGTTGATTGACTTGCTTGTCATTGTCAGACGGTTTTCGTGAATACCTATGTGGGAGAGACCCATTAGTCTCTGCCCTTGAGCACTTGACACTTGAGTCGACTACACTGACACTGACTCTGCACTTGAGTCGATAATCGAGTCAGTTCTTCGGCTGTTAGTCAGATTTGAGTCGACTTGAATACATTGTAGTCAAATGCAACAGAGACATAGCCAAGGAGGTACTGGAGCCACGCCCATTCCCCTGAGCAAACCAGTTGACACTAAATAGAATGCGATCGTTCTGTCACTCCCGGTCAACATAGAGTAAAAAGGAAACTTGTGATGTCGATTCAAATTGCGGCGACTCAAATATATTTGTGAGTCAAGTGACTCGAATATATTTTTGAGTCAAGTCGACTCAATTTGTTAAAACTTCACTTGAGTCAAGAGTAAGTCGATTCAATTTGTATCAACATAACTTGAGTCAGAAGTCGAGTCAGCTCTTCGGCTGTTGAGTCACACTTGAGTCATCCGAGCAGACATGGTGGTAAGCCAAGCACGTTGGCAACTGGCGGCAAATAACATTTCGTTAGCTTTATATTCGAAGAGTTACGGCCGGGGATGTGGAGTCGAGAGTCGTTCGGCATCGTTTTCTACGGCCTTAGTCGAAGTCGATGAAACCCAGCAACGCCGCAGCCCAGGTTAAACTTATTCACGCCCTCATATCAATAGACGATACCATGGACCGTGGGCGTAGAAAGCGGGGAGGGGGACGGGGGACGCGTTCCCCTACAATTTTCGGATTTTAACATTACGCCTATGGGCGTTGATGGAAAGACATCACTCAGAAGCCGTCGCCCCCCCCCCAGTCTCGATTCGTGGCGACGCCCCCCAACAATGGATCTAGGAACCAATCTGTACCATAAACAGTCACATGTCTAAAATATCAGCAGCTTGTTCTCATGGCGCAGTTGAATCTTACTACTCACTCCGTTGCTCCGACAAGATCAGCATTCAGCACGTCCTAACGGACCCCTAAGACTCCGTCACCTGGAGTTGACCGCAAACACCTTCACACACCGACCCACTAACAACACGAATACCCGCGGCAACATCACAGCAGCATCATGCATGCCGCATCAAACGCTAAACCGCACAACATGGCAGATTGCTGAGAATGCTATAAAAGGACGGGCCCGTGTCAAGACTGGATCGATCAACACTTCCGGACCCTGGGCGAGGATCGCCGTCATACGGACGTCAGCAAGACGTCAGCTGACGTCATCAGGGGCCCCGTACTGCACTCTGACGTGCCCGTAACGGTATGTCAACGGGTGCGTCAGAGAGGGCGAGCAGGCATGGTGATAAGGAAGAGGAAGAAGGAGAGATACAGGTGGAGATAGGGACGGCAGAAGCAGAGACAAGGAAGAGGAATAAGGAGAGATACAGGTGGAGGATATTAGGAGGCAGAAGCAGAGACAGAAGGAGAGGAATAAAGGAGAGCATCAGGTGGAGATCAGGGACGGCAGAAGCAGAGACAAGGCAAGAGGAATAAGGAGGATACAAGTGGAGATAGGGACGGCAGAAGCAGAGCAAGGAAGAGGAAAAGGAGAGATAACAGGTGGAGATAGGGACGGCCAGAAGCAGAGCAAGCGAAGAGGAAATAAGGAAGAGATCAAGGTGGAGATAGGGACGGCAGAAGCAGAGACAAGGAAGAGGAATAAGGAGAGATACAGGTGGAGATAGGGACGGCAGAAGCAGAGACAAGGAAGAGGAAGAAGGAGAGATACAGGTGGAGGTAGGGACGGAAGAAGCAGAGACGTGCAGTGCGTCAAGAAAAGTGGGGGCAGGGAAACTTTGATCTCGTCTTGAGAGAACCAGGGGCTCCGCCAAAGGAGGGGGACGGGGGACGGATGCCCCCAACATTTTCAGATTTTAACATTAGGCCAATGGACGTTGCATAGAAAGAATCGACTCCAGAATGCCTCCGTCCCCCAAACTTTCGGGAGGTGGCACTGGCAGCGCCCTTGAGATAAACCAAATCACCATCCAATATTTATTTGCAGATCTGCGCTCTTCTCGTCTTGGCGAGCCTTTTGCTACCTCAGATTTCCATCATGAAACAGAGAAAGAGGCTTTAGCAAAAAGGCGAGCTCTCAACTGCTCCAGGCTCCAGCTAGTCAGTGAGGAATGAGGATGGAAAGTTGAGCTTCATGCAAGAGATAAAACTTAGCTCGGCAACAATACTCCGATTCCATTTAATTAGCTAACCGGAGCTCGAACAAACAACAGCACACGACAAATGCTGATAATGATTTTTATTTGAGATTTAGGCCGCCGCAACACTCGACAAAAACGAAAAAATAATTGCACGTGCACTTTGCACACGGTTTTAAGCACAGCTTGTTGGCATGCCGTGCATCTGATGAAGAAACCGCAGTAATTGCAGAAATTATTTCAAGGAAGTAATTTCTCCAGTCCCAAGAAACTTACCAAGAGCGGGATTACAGCACAATGGATAGCATCACGAGCTCAAAGTCATATGCCAAACATATCTCCCAAGGCGAGGGACAAAGTGTAGCATAGCACGCGGTACCTCACCGAAATCATACTTATTTGCCATCACATCAGCATGCACGAGACCCGCTTGACTTTGCAGCCTAAATTGCCAACGAAAGCGGATAACCTGGCTTCTGACGCAGGCTTCTGACGCCTGTGGCACTTTGGTTGACACAACTAAGAACTGTCAGAACCCCGTAGAAAACATACCGAGCCTGAGCAGTGAGCACCGACTGAGCCGTTGACGCGTCACCAATCCCCCGTCGATCCTCGGCCACTCTGCCGCTGCCACGACCTGCATCAAACGCGCCGCCGCCAGCCACCACTGGTGGCCTGCCGCCGGCCGTCACCACGACTTAGCCGGCCCGCCCGCAATCCGCCGACAGGGCCGCCGGCGTCTGGCGGATTTCCGGGGGATTCCGGGGATTTCGGGCACGTGTGGGGCCGGTCCCGGACCAGAGGCCGGATGCGTCCCCGGCAGCGTCATCTTGTTGACCCATGCACCAGGTTTCAACGGAGAGCGTCTCGCAGACAGCATGGTGACACCCCCGGGACCCGCCCCCGGGACCCGCCCCCGGGTCCCGCCACCCCCGGGTCCCGCCCACCGCCAACGGCAGCGAAGCAGTTGGGCTGGGAAGGATGTTGTGACAAAGTGCATTGTCCGCACCATTACCTACAACTTCCCTTCTTCAGAACAGACTTCTCAAATAAAGAAACAAATGAGAGTTAACTTGAGACTTGAGTGTTTATGAGAGTGTTAAAGAGAGTCCTGAGCCCAGGATCTTCCCGAGCCCCAGGATCTTCCCGAGCCAGACAGAATACGCTACACATTACTCTGGTGTCAAGACAAAAATTACCCCTGTCCTGGGATCCCGTCTTAACCCGCACTGAGCATGCAGCTTCGAATAGCCCCCGCCTCATGCACGGGCGCGTGTCAACGCCTAGCCAGCACCGCAAGTGTTGACTCCAACACGTGCTATATCCACCTGGTCTGTACGCGCACGCCTCACTGAACTCTGTCGCAGTCTGTCCCAGGATCTGCCCGAGCCGGACAGGATTCGGCCAGACATCGACACACCCCGACGCTAAGATTACATCGGCCAGACGTCTGCTGTTGTGTCTGGCGGCGGCGTCTGGCTCAGATGACCGGTGGAGGTGTCTGGCAAAGGTGTTTGGCGACGGTGTCGAGCGTCTGAGACGTATACCCCGTTTACATGAGCACAAACTTACGGATCATTTGCGTCAAATTCCGGTAAACGTCAGTTTCGGCTCATGTTAAACGGGTTTCAAGCGCTGCCAAACTTACGGAGATTTGTATGTAAATTTTCGTTCGCACAATGGGAAATTTATGTTTAGGTCGTCATTTACACCACTATAAACGGAATTCTACGGTCTTTTTTATTTATAACATGCAACGATTATGTTTTTAGTATCAAAATAATTTATTTTGATCTAAAATAGTTATATTTATTGCCAAAGAGATGAAAGGTTCATCAAAATAGGTATATTAATTACATGATTTCCTGTCATCTCTATTTGCGGCCATTTATACACAATCTTGCGGCGGCCATTGTGGTGCATGTAATAGTCGAAAGCTGTTTTGGTACACGTGGGGTATGAGTCGAAGTGGTGTTAGGCAACTGTATTTTGTATTTGTATTTGAAGGTGTATTTCCAAACATATGTTTATTACATTCAGTATAGAATGTAATGAACATATGTTGGAAATATGGATCGCAAGCTTGCGGCCATAAATGGCACGCACATGGCCCGTCCGCACAAACTCACAACTTACGTAAATTTGCCGACCTCGCGGAACGGAAAATTTCGTTCCCGGAACGGAATTTTCCTATCAGCTCATGTAAACGGGGCAAATCAATGGAAACTTACGTAAATTTGATAGCGACTCATGTAAACGGGGTAGTAGACTGAGTCTGGAAAACTGACAAGGTGTCCCGGCCGACCTCCGAGCCCCTCCCCCCGAGCATCAACCATAGCTAAATAGTTGGAAAGTAAAGCCACCCCAGTCATGCACGACTAGCAAAACTGGCGGCCAAACTCATCTATGACGATGATTGGGGCTTAAGAGCGCCGTAACAACATAGATATATGGCGCTCATTGCCAAACTCATCTAAACGTCAAGCAAACTGAAAGCAGCATACGACGCAATACACTGCGAGCGCGCGACGGCGCACCAACACTTTTCTCCTAGATACCATCCGACCCCCCCCCCCCCGTGCCGCCACCCAGACCACGTACACTCCACCTCAGAGCATCACCCACCGAGAGCGTCACAGCGAAGAGGAGACCTTCACTGCAGAGCCCGCAAGCGCCCCGCCAAGCTCCGACGCCTCACGTACCGACACTTCCAGCACGATCACGCCGCCCCCAGCCCAAAGAGAAACGCGACTTACCCCACCGACGGACGCAGAGCCAGAGGGCACCAGCCCAGGAGACGTCCATTTTCGCGCAGAGCTTGCGGGGGAGCAGGGAGCAAAACGAGCGATAGATCGCTTGAAAGTCAATTCTCTTCCGATCGCACGCAACGCACACAGTAGAGGAGACCAACCTGAGAGCCTCGGCCCTAGACGACTTCCCAGGAAACACCAGATGAGTGGGGGGAGTGAGGCCGCGAGCGCTCGGCGCCCCACTAGCCGCCCCGGGACGTCCACGGGCGTATGGCCCAGAGAACGGCAAAAGCCACCCACGGTCAAGACCCGCCCCACCCCCCGTCCATACCCGACGACGTGAGAACCGCCGCCAGAGGTGGGAACGAGCGCCCGACGCCACGACACTGCGGGTCGGGCTGGTATGCCCGACGCGGAGCAGAAGCGGCAGCGAGCCTACCTGGCCCCCGCTGCGCGTGCCAGTACACCAGAGTCCTGGCGCCACAATGTCTCTCGTACGTGGCGTGCGAAACCCCGGCCGCGGCCACAGAGGAGCGCCCGCACCGCACGTGCGCGAGCCACGGTAGTCCCAGACGCGTCGCCGCGGGACCCTGCGCCAGGCCCGCACCCAGACGTGTTCGGAAAAACACCCGACAGGAGCTCCGAGACTGAGTCCCGACGCATGCACAACGGTGCCGACCACTGCGAGTCAGGCCGGGCAGGAACCACTGCGCGCCACCCGGACAGCTCCCCGCGGGCGCGCGCTGGGTACTGACACCGGATCGTGGTCTGTAGAGAACGACGTGCTGCCACCGCCAGGTCTCCGCCGTGCTCAGACCCAGCGCGTGGCCGGGGCTCCCGCGCCGATCACACGAGCTGAGTACACCCTGACTGTGGGAAGAAATAGGCGCCGCGTAGCGACGGTCAGAGTCGATCGAGCGTCGCGACGCAGCCGACCAGATTGGCTAGTCTGGGATGGGCTGGAGTATCGCAAATCCGGAGCCACGGCCAGCGCAAGACAACCAGACACTAGACTTGACAGAACTCGAGCTCCGGGTGAAACAACCGACGCGTTCGCCGACAACCCAGGAAGCTGAGCCCAACAGCATCGTGGAGCTGAGCGGCGCGATGGCCGCCCGTGCCAACCAAAAACGCCGAGACGGACACGGGCGAGGACCACCGCGGCCCGCGCGAACCACGCGCCGTGGCACGGACAGCCCCACCCGGCCCCCGCCCGGCCCCCGCGCCGGCCGGCATTCGACGGGTCGGAATCAACACGAGAAGGCTATAACAGACGCCCCGATGCGCCATCCCAACGACGACGCTTTGATTTCCCCAGGTCAACGACGTGAGCATGAGTATGATCCACATGAGACCGCGCGACGACTCTTGCTGCCTCACAGAATCAGAGAACACCAGAACGGAGCGCGAGACTGACTACACGAGCCGTGTCACGACTGACGGATGCCTGTGGACTGCACAACTCAGCGCCCTCCCAACTGCCATCATGCGACAGAGAATAGCGATGAATAACGAACTTAGACAACGCCGCTGCAGGGTGGGAATGATAATCGAACAGATATGACCAGATGTCATTACATCGCAATCAGACATGTGGCTGGATCCCAGGGTCCAGCTGAGATCCGAACATCTGTGTCCTGTTTCCCGCGATCCACATGGGATACCAGATCCAGGTACACAATAATTTAAGGGAGCTACAAAGATTCCAGATTCTGATATATTGATGCCGTGGGATTTACAATTTACGCCGAGGGATCCAGGAGGATCCCAGATCTTCATGCATTTTACCTAGAGGGATCCATTGAAATTAAAGAGTCAGTTCAGTGTTCCTGTGTTGGGTCACACTGATCACACTTCTGTAGTGGCCCATCAGCGTCACGAGATGTCGTCCGACACTCGGAACTCTCTCTCACCCTCACCGCTCCTCCTACTCCCCATCCCTTCCTCTCCTCCACCTCCAAAACAACACGCCCGCGCTCCGATTTTGTCAAATCGACTCGCACTCCAAACTTAGCCAACCTCAGCACGCTTTCACCAATCCATGCCGACCAAGCTGGCCCCTTGCAACTCGGCCCGAGACGACCAGACTTAGCATCACGTTACCAGCCAGAGAAGCCTCCAAAGGTGCCGACTCGCTGCTATCCAGTCTCGGACGTGAATGGAGCGCAGATTGTCATCGGACGCGACAGGCGGAACAGAGCAAAAATGTCGGAGGAGCAGCATCTCAGCAGCGCGGCCGGCCAGTCGTTTCGGCGAACCCAGCTCGGGTACATTCCCACGCGGACAGCTGATCGCTGCACTTGGCCGGCCAAAGTAGAGCTGCCGCTTTACTGGCTCTCCCGAAAGGAGAGCTGCCGTTTTTCTGACTCTTCAAGACCCATGCATCGCGATGGTCACGGCCAATGGAAATGATGATCTCAAAACACGCAACACAACAGCATCAGTGGATAAGGTCCCTAGATGCCCCAGCTATCAGGATGTACTAAACCACAAGACAACTAGTGGTTGAAAACAGAAGCTGATGCAAAGCTTACAAATTAAACACAAAATAGCTTTATATATTTGTATTCACATTAAAGCCAACAAAAACCTCGTGCACTCCAAGAAGCGCTCCTCGTTGCCCACAAAAGCCCACATGCGCAGGTTGAAGCCCATGGGTTCAAAAATGGCGGCTCTTGTCGACAGCCCTACCAGAGACACGGACCAAATTGTCAAATACTATATAGATTTGAGATGTCAAGCCTAACCGACAAGAGTTGAAAAAAAACTGAGAAGGACGGCAGACAGGCCGGACAGCGGGACGCTGGACAGCGAGTACAGCAAGACAGCGAGAAGCATGACGCGAGACAGCGAAGACAGCGGACATGCAGGACAGCAGGGAACAGCGGGGAGACAAGAGCGAGACAGCAGGCCAGCAGGACAGCAGGACAGCGAGACAGCGAGACACTATAGCGGACAGCGAGACACCGCAGGGACAGCGGGACAGCAGGACAGCGAAGACAGCGAGAACAGCGAGACAGCGAGACGAGCGAGACAGCAGGACAGCGGGACGGCAGGGACAGCAGATAGCAGGACAGCAGGACAGCGGCGCGGGACGCGCCCGGGCGCGAGACAGCGGGACAGCAGGACAGCGGACAGCTAGGACAGCGGGACAGCGGGACAGCGGACAGCGGACAAGCGCCGCCATTCCAGCCGAGTCACGACGCAGCTTCCCTGTCAGATCTCGCGAGCAGAGAAAAGGTCACCACTGAGGTCAAAGATTGCAGCTCCACTTCCTGGCTGGCAGCCGCCCGCCCCGGGGGCGTGGCCTCCGATTGGGATATATCCATGGTGAACGTCATCAAGCAAAACGGCCACCGTGACGTCACCAGGTTTTCGAGTCGGATTTGTGAGGTGCGGCCGCGGCCAGGTACAACATGAGGGTATGATCATCTGGCGTAACTGTCCGTCTCGTTCTGTTTTGTGTCATCGCACTGATGAGTAACTGGGTGTGCTAGTCCGGCGAAAGAAACACGGAGGATGTTAAGGAACAGGATCAGAACAGTAGAAGACAGCATTTGTTGTCAACGTCTTGACAAGTGCCGCTTGGATACTATTGCATGAATATCTCGTACAGCCGTAAGGATAGTTCGTACATACCGTATGATATCTCGTACATACCGTTATGATATCTTCGTCCATACCGTATGAATATAGCGCACATACGTATGAATATCTCGTACATACCCGTATGATATCTCGTACATACCGTATGATTATATCGTACATACGTATGATATCTCATCCATACCGTAGATATCTCGTCCACCTACCGTATGATAATGCGCACAATACCGATGATATATCGTACATAGCCGTATTGATATCTCGTACATACCGTATGATATTTCGTACATACCGTATGATATCTCGTACATACCGTATGATATGTCGTACATACCGTATGATATGTCGTACATACCGTATTATATCTCGTACATTACTGTATGATATCTCGTACATACCGTATGATATCTCGTACATACCGTATGATATATCGGCTCGTACATACCGTATGATATATCGTACATACCGTATGATATATCGTACATACCGTATGATATATCGCAAATAGTCATACCGTATGGCATACCGTATATAGCGTATGGATTGCACAATATATAGCCGCACATAATTGACGACATAGAACGAGCAATCAGCTGCCTATTTCAGAGGAGAGTACCACATTTGTACATATCCGTAGCGGATATCTCGTACATTACCGTATACTCTCGTACATACCGTAGTGATATCTCGTACACACCCGTTTGAATATATCGTCATACCGTAACGGAAAATTATATCGTACATACCCCGTATATATAATACCCATCCGGTAGTGATATTCTGCTTACACTACCAGTATGAATGATGCTCGTACATTAAACCGTATTATTATAAGTCGTTCAATAAACTTGTTATGATACTCTGTCATACATTATCATATATTCGTACATACCGTATGATATATCCGTACAATACCGTATGATATCTCGTACATACCGGTACATACCAGTATGATTATCTAGCCTAACATACCCGAATAGTAATGAAAAGAGGAAACTAATTGCAGCCCCTCGTAACAAGGCCGTATCCGATTATCGTCGTACATAGCCGATAATGATATCATTCGTACATACCGTATGATATCTCGTACATACCGTATGATATCTCGTACATACCGTATGATATCTCGGTAATTACTGCGATTGAATTCTCGTTTACATACCGTATGATATCTCGTACATCATCATCATCATCATCATAAATAATTTTCTTTTGTTTTGTAGCTCGGGTTGAGTCATTCGATGTGAGGCAACAAAACAAAAGGATTTGGCGCAAAAGCATTGCTTTAAATAAGCCCGCACCTAATTCCTTCATGAGAGACCCAAAAGCACGAATCACACTCACTCACTCACCAAAGTCTCACTCACACTAACACATATCAGATTACTGTACAGGCATGGTATTTAATTGCAATGGCGATGCTGTCCTAACTAAATGAATACATACCGGATATATGAATATGCATAACGCGTAATGAATGGCTCGTACATACCGTATGATATATCGTACATACCGTATGAATATATCGTAAATAGTCATACCGTATGGCATACCGTATATAGGTAATGGATTGCTAAACACCATATATAGGCCGTACATAATTGACGACATAGAACGAGCAATCAGCTGCCTATTTCAGAGGAGAGTACCACATTTGTACAGCATATTATCACCACCTGATAGGAGTATCGATTATTCTTATGACGTCACCAAATGTTTATTATGGCACGTTTCCAGCACAAACGGGCAAAACAGCACGCAAACAAATTACTCGAGGCGAGCTTTCGCACAACCAATGACTGTTGAACTTGTAGCCCGTGGCTGGCTTGGGGAGCTTTCTGGAACTCTCCTGTCTCCTTGAAAACGTCCTTGGAGGCACACAGATCAGCTGTCCTGAATAACATGATCTGACATGACAGATGATAGGGACATACCTGATATTTCGCACCATCGCTGTAAAACTACACGAGGTTTTTCTGGCAAAACGAAATCTTTTCAAATATATTTAAGCTGAAAAGCGTTGTCAAGCACCGGCTATAGTCCGTTGAGCAAAGAATGAAACAAACTTAATGCAAACGAACATAGCAGGTAAGCGTTTGACAAATATCTGAATTCCATCAGCATTCCGTACTTCGAGGAATAAAATAAGGACATAACAACCCAGACAGGACTTTAAAACGTGGGAACTTTTCGCTGGTACAATGAGGGCTTTCATAAATTCCAAGTTCTAACTAAGGAGAAACACCTGATTTGGCGAGTTCATCAAAGTGCAAACTCCTGCCGACAAAGCTGTTAATTTCGCAGAGCATGTTTCCAATTATCTTCAGAAACGTCCAACATCCTGGTATCAGTATGTCACAAAGTCTCTAGAAATAACGACCAAGCAGCCAGCCTCTTAGGGAGCGGTTCTATGTAGTTAGTCAGAAGCAGCGAGTTCAAGAACCGGGTAAAGCGACCGACAAAGTCTTCGAATAAAAAAAAAATCACTTCAATTCACATTAAAAATAGTATAACCAGCGACGATGTACAGTTGTTTGAACTGCTTTCTAGACGGACCTTGCACACTGGGGTGCGGTATTATTCAGATTAGACAATAGACAGGGTTATAAGTCGGCATGTTCAAAACAGACAGTGATTTTTGGGTCGGCACGCCGGCCACCCGTCACCTCCGGAATTAACGGTGCCCGGACGCTAAACTAACCTTCAGCAAGCGGTTTTCCATAGTCTGAATTCAACTGCTGGCGCCAGTTGGAAGGCGATGGCGACGATTAGGTGTCAGTGGCTCGCGTGGGTACGCCGTCGCCATGGAAACCACTACGACGTTGCCATGGATACGCAATACGCCGTCGACTAAAGAAAGAAAAAAACATAATCCGCAGAGCCCACACGTGAGTGACCGACTGCTGACGCTTCGTAGTTTGCTTGCCATGAATGTCCCCAAGACCAAGGGCGGATCTAGCCGTATTTTTTGGGAGGGGTAAATGCAATGGCGTATTTTCCCGAAAAGCTGTTGAGCGGGGGGGGGGGAGACGGCCGTCAGCCGTCCCCTTTTTTTTTGGAGGGGGGGAGGCGGAGGAATCAATGTTTCAGGACCTTAGAGCCCTTTGCTTCTCCCTGAATCCACCCCTGCCTTAAGGGTCGAGAAACCATATAAATGAGCACAAAGTCAAATAAAGTAAATAAGATAACAGTTTTAGCACATGGACATGAATATGTTGTAACTCGCCGGTTTGCATTAGGTTTGTTTGGGAAATTTGTTCTGGATATATTTCACTGCTAACCAAAGCTGTTGATTGAGGCATTGTCTGAGCTAAGTCCGAGTGAAAATCATGCTATGGGCTCACTGGCAGGGGCGTCGCCGAGGATTTTTGAGTGGGGGGGGTCGGCTGAAATGACGAAAAAATATAGGTACCCTCATTTTATGCGTGACTGAAAAATATACCCCATTTTATTGCGGAGTCTTCGTATTCATTTTATAAAGTGGATGTAATGTTAAGAAGGTGTTTGTATTAGCGAAAATTGTTAGGGTGCCTGATGAAACCCAGAAATATAGGCGCTTTTGCCTGAAAAGAGGACAAGATGTTAAAAAGTTATTTATTAATTCGCGTTACAAGCAACGAAGACATGACGATGACCTTGATTATGAGAGCAACCGAGTGTGACGGCCGCGTTGTGAAAAATTTTAATTTAAGGTAGTTGAAAACCGAAATTTTAAAATATTAGAAGCAGACCGTGAGTGGAACCCAAGCTAAGTTATAGAATGTGTTTGTTAATTAAGCGAAATTGTTACGGTTGCCTGATAAAACCCAGAAATATAGACGGCGAGCCTTTGAACCTTCTCTTGGTTGCACATTCTTCGTTTATGATTGAAAATATTTAAATGAAGGTAGTTTTGCATATACATAAGCCTCGGATAGATAATCACGATGGCCGTGGCATCGTCAGCGGTTAAGCAGCTCGGTAACAGTGAAATGTTTTGAAAGTAGTAACTATTTATACCTCGCTTTTAAACTTGACTGTAATTCTATTTGCAAAGCCAAACATGATATATTCTATTCATACTGTTGGCAATAAGAAGAGCAATGTCCATAATAACCTTTCGAAATTTGTAACAAAACAATATCGCAATTCATTCCCAAAATGGAAACTACAACTTGAAACAGGGCTGTAACGAATTGGAGGTACAAAATTTACAAGCTTTACAAAATGTAGAGCCGTAATTATTCGCGCCAGTGCAGGGGTGCCTCCCCTTCCGGTTTTTTCGTGAATTTAACAACGCGATGGTGCTTTATATCCAAATCATGCAACTTGCAGACCCGCTTTGAATAATTTAATATATACACACAAAATCCTTCAATGAACGTGACTATGACCGTTCTCAGGTTTTTTTTTTTTCCCATTCACGCACAGCTGGCGTCCCCGTATATCGAAATATTGTAGCTTGTGCAGTTTCTGCAGCTATTTGTTGTATAGACCATATTCCACATTGCCCACAACACAGTGTACCAGTGATGTACTTTATGTTATTCACGACAATTCGTGACCTCTGATGACCTGAATGGACTATTTCTTGACCTCTGGGTTTTTACTAAGACATTTGGGCGCTGTATCTATCTTTGTTGACCAACTGTTTACACCCAATAGCCGGTTTTACGATGGGATTATTATTGCCGCGAAACGGTTTTAAAAAAATACAATGTTTTTAAGTAAACTTTCACGTAGTAGCCGTTTTTCACGATGGACTAATTTGCAAGAATGTTTAACCCTCGCCCTACGGTCTCGTTAGGGCGAGGTCATTTTTTCGTATTAGTTCCATCGTGAAAACGCTGCTACTAAAACATTTACAAAACCATTTCAAAATGTTTTAAATACACTTTCGCGCAAAAAATAATCAATTAGTGAAAACGGTTAATTATAGTCCACCGCGGGTCATGCTCTTTCACAGGTCAAACGAGGTGAGGGCGAGGTCACTGACCCCGGATGACCTGAGATACCTTTTTGTTCTAGTAGTTTCTGGGACAAGTGTTGACGCTATTTTCATATTCACACCCATTTAACATAATGTAGTTCATTCCACGATTGTAGCTCGATTATAATTGATTTTCCACAATGCACGATTTGATGACATCGGTCAATGTCATACCTGAATAGGGTCACCTCATAATCCAGAAATTAAAATCAAATTGTATAATAACGGCTTCCTCTGAATCACAAGCAACACGCTCTTGGTTTAATCGGAAAGCTCTAGCTCCAATTGGAAACAAAACCCAGGGAGCGTACCCTTCCCCCTCCTGCACGGTCATGTTTGTATCGACGTTGCACGGCGAGGTTACATGGCTACCACAACGGATTCTGCCAGTTGTTAAATAGCGTACCATAACTTATCGGCTATCGCCTATTCACTATCAAGGGTAGTTGGTTTTCATCATACCTTCTTCTTAAAAAGGGCTTGCTTATGTAGCAGCCCTTCATGGAATGGAAATCCCATATGGAAATGAAATGGGACGGGAATGGATGAAATGTGCAAACTTTGGGCACATTTCACGGATTTGGAACGTGTATGGGGACAGACCGGTATAATATGTACACTAAAAAACAGTGAACATATCTGAAATGGGAATGGAGGCCTTTCAAGTATGAATGGGGTTGGAAACGGGTTTGTCTGGCTGAATGGGCTGGAAGGGTGGGCTAAATTTGTTCAACTGCAAAAGCTCATTCTTGGTATGAGAATGTCCCATGGTCTTTAAATCATTCTAGGACCGGTCATAGCCTTTGACGACACCAACGTTAAGTAGTATGTAATATGTATGTATATGAGAATGACCGTGGGTGTACTCAACAAACGTAGCTGCTTCCCTCGCTTATGTCGCATTTTAGGTGTACGGGAATAGACATGTTACGATGATATTGCCGTTCGTTGTCCTTTCGGACAGGGGGTGTTTGAACTTCGAAGGGAAACGAAAAAAAAAGTCATTCCTAAACTGACTGAGCCCATTTCCATGTCGATTTCTGTAATATATTAAAATATTATTTTAATAGGAAATTACCTACATGATAACTGGAATCAGCTTCCGCCATAAACAAGTGGTGGGGGTGGGAAGTCGATCTGCCATCAAAAAGTGGGGGGGGGGTCAACCCACCCCCGGGTTTCAAAAGTGGGGGGGGAGGTCGCGACCCCCCCCCCCCCGAACCCCCCCGCCAGCGGACAAACCCGCTCACTGGTAGGGTTGCAAAGTTTGTCCAGAGTGAAAATCATCCTAAATTGTCCCGAGCCACACTGAACGGGACGAACAAACTGAGCTCGGATTTTCCCATCAGCCTCTGGCAGGGGCGTAGGAACTCATTTGAAGTTGGGGGGCAAAATGCATTTGGAAATAGATTCTTTCCATGCAACGTCAATAGGCGTAATGCTAAAATCAGAAAATGTTGGGGGGCAGTTGCCCCCCCTGGCCCATAGGCTCCTACGCCTATGGCCTCTGGTCTTGTCACCGGTACCGAGCAGTTCCCACCACCTACAACAGACTCGATCTGTTCCCACCACCTACAACAGACTCGATCTGTTCCCACCACCTACTGTTCCCACCACCTACAACAGACGTCGTCGTTCCCACCACCTGCAAACGACTCGATCTGTTCCACCGACCCGGCAACAAGACTACGACTCTCTTCCCACCACCTGAACAGACTCATCGTTCTTAACCACCACAACAGACTCGATCTGTTCCCACCACCTTACAAACAGACTCGATCTGTCCCACCACCTGCAACAGACTCGATTCTGTTTCTCACACCTACAACAGACTTCGATTCTGTTACAATCACCTACAAACAGAACTCAATCTGGTTGTTCCAACACCTACAACAAGACTCTGAAAATCTGTTCCACGCACCATACAGCAGACTCGATCTGTTCTTACCACCTAGCAACAGACTCGATCTGTTCCCACACCTGCAACATGAGCTCCGACCTTTCCTCTATCACCATTACAACAGACTCGATCTGTTTCCCATTCACCTACAAACAGACTCCAATTTTTTCATTTTCCCAACACCTACAACAGACTCGATCTGCTCTCCATGCACACCTACAACAGACTCTGCGATTCGTTACCCACCCCACCTTGCCTTGCAACAGACTCCATCTGTGTTCCCAACACCCTTAACAACCAGACGTCGATCTGTTCCCACCACCATGCAAACAGACTCGAATCTGTTCCCATACTGAAACGACTCGATCTGTTCCCACCACCTGCAACAGACTCGATTATGTTCCTTACCACCTACAACAGACTCAGATCTGTTCCCACCGACCTACAACAGATTCGAATCTTCCCCACCACTCGCAACAACTCGATGCTGTTTCCCACCACCTACAACGACGTCGATCTGTTCCCACCCACCTACCAACAGGACTCATCTGGTTCCACACTGCAACAGACCGATCTGTTCCCACCACCTAAGCAGACCGATCTGTTCTACCACCTACTAACAAACTCGATCATTTCCCACCAACCCCTATCAACAGACTCATCTGTTGCCCACCACCTGCAACCAGACTCGATCTGAGTATGTTGCCCAACACACAACAGACTCGATCTGTTCCCATCACCCTACAGAACAGACTCAATCTGTTGTCCCCAACACCTAGCAAACAGACTTCGACAATCCTTTCCATCACGCTACAACATGACTCAATCTGTTTTCCCAACACCTACAACAGACTCGATCCTGTTATCCCATCACCTACAACAGACTCAATCTCGTGTCCCAAACACTAGCATCAGACTCGTCTGTTCCATTCACCACAAACAGACTCAATACTGTTGTTTCCCAAACACCTACAACAGACTCGATCTGTTCCCATCACCTACAACAGACTTCGATCTGTTCCTTACCCATCTACAGCAGACTCGATCTGTTCTTACCACCTACAACAGACTCGAATCTGTTCCCACACCTACAAAACTGGAAGAGCTCGATCTGTTCCCACCACTACACTAGACTCATCGTGGTTCCCACCACCTGCCAACACACTCCTAGTGCTGTCGTGTTTCTCCAACACCTACACACAGAGTGTCGATTGTTTCCCCATACCTACACACGAGCTCAATTCTGTTCTTGTTCCCAACACCTACATATCAAGGTACTCGTCTGTCCCATTTCACTACAACAGACTCATCTGTTGTTCTCCAAACATCGTAACACACAGACTCGATCTGTAGTCCCATCCACTTACAACATGACTCGATCCTGTTCCTTACCCCATCTACAGCAAGACCGATCTGTATCTTACCACCGTACAACCAGACTCGATCTGTTCTTACCACCTACAACAGACCATCTGTTTCCCGACCACTACTCAACAGACTCGATCTGTCCATCCAGCCTACAACAGACTCCATCCTATTCCCCCACCTGCAGAACAGACTCGGATCTTTGCCCACCACCTACGCAGACGCGATCTGTCTTACCAACCTACAACACAGACATCGATCTGTTGCCCACACCTACGAACGACTCGATCTGTCCCACCACCTACAACAGACATCGATCTCGTTACCCACCACCTGCCAACCAGACTCCGATCTGTCTGTTCCCAACAGCCTACAAACAGCACTCGATCTTTCCCATCACCCTACAACAGACTCAATCTGTTGTTCCCAACACCTATCAACAGACTTCGATCGGTTCCCATCACCTACAACAGACTCAATCTGTTAGTTCCCAACACCTACAACAGACTCGATCTGTTCCCACCACCTACAACAGACTCGATCTGTTCCCACAGCAGACTCGATCTGTTCCCATCACCTACAACAGACTCGAATCTGTTCTCCACCACCTGCAACAGACTCGATCTGTTCTCAATCAGACTACGAGCTGTTCTTACCACCTACAACAGACTCGATCTGTTACAATCACCTACAACAGACTCGAATCTGTTGTTCCCAACACCTACAACAGACTCGATCTGTTCCCATCCACCTACAACAGACTCGATCTGTTCCCACCACCTACAGCAGACTCGATCTGTTCTTACCACCTACAACAGACTCGATCTGTTCCCACCACCTACAACAGACTCGATCTGTTCCCACCACCCTGCACACAGACTCGCATCGTATCTCATCACCTACAACAGACTCGATCTGTTCCCACCCACCTGCCAAACAGGACTCGATTCTGTTCCCACCAACCTGCAACAGACTCACTGTCCCACACCTGCAACAGACTCGATTCTGTTCCTTACCACCGTACAAAACAGGACTCGATCTGTTCCCCACCACCTACAACAGACTCGATTCTGTGTTCCCATCACCTACGAACAGACCATCTGTTCTTACCAAACCGTACAACAGACTCGATCTGTTCCCACCACCTGCAACAAGACTCGATCTGTTGTTCCAACACCTACAACAGACTCAATCTGTTCCCACCAACCTACAACAGACTCGATCTGTTTCTTACACTGCAAGACTCGATCTTTCTTACCACCTACAACAGACCCGATCTATTCCCCACCACCTACAACAGGACTCGATCTGCTCCCAACACCTACAACAGACTCGATGGGCAGCGCGGGGATCCCCAGCGGCAGCCTCTGACCTTTTGAAACCGGACTGGCGACTTTATCCCAGGCGACGAGCGGCGACTCAACTCACGACTGATCGCTGAGGCTGACCGCCGCTGGCCGCTGACGGGGAGCTCAGGTCTCTACCTCTGACATGGTACCACGTGTGGCAATGCCCACGATACCACAGTGAGACTTGCAACCACCGTGCCAGACCACCACCGGGCCAGACCAGCCTCCGTTATCCCAAACTGAAGCGCGATGGTGAAATCCCACATTTTAACTCATCATTTAACCGTTGCAAGTGTGTCAACCGAGACCGCTCGTGGATGTAAATGCCAATGTCGCGGAAACGTCTCACCGCCAACGGGACAGCATTGCTACGTCATCTCACCAAACCTTCACAATTCGATTGGTGCTTCGGCTTAGAAGCAAAATGACTCTCTGAACCTTTAAAACAAACCTCGCTCTTCCCGAACAACATACAGACCAAGCCCATCCCGAACATCTGAACAAGAACACCCCCTAACCACCCCATCACCACAATGGCGCAACCTCTCCCCCTGCCCCACCTCTCAGCCTGATCCAAACCTCAGCCCAGTCAACACCCCCCCCGTCACAACCATCCCCTCTGAGACAGGATCCCACCGGGCGCGACCCAAGATTACGGCGCGACCAGCCCGGGATAAAAATAGCGTCCGATCCTGCAGAGTCCGTCTGTCGTGTCCGTCCATCTACGCAGAATGACGGCGCTGATCTGGTACAGATCTGCGGCGCGGCTGTCCGTCCGAGATAAGCGGGTTGACAGGTGACGTCACACCGGTCCCACGCTGCGACCACAGCGCCGGTGTGACGTCATACACACAGGAGGAGAGGTGGTGAGACGTCACAGGGACGATGAAACAGCGCGTGAGGAGAAACGGGCACAGTGTGCTAGCATCGTTATTTTTTTTTAGGAAAACGACACATAATGGATGCTATTTTCCCACTCCCTTTCCCAAGTTTCACAGTGAATTTCCACTTTTTATTTCAAAATAGATTGAATAATTGAAACAATGATAGTGGTCTATGAATGTTATATAGGAACAGCCTTTGGAATGCAATACAGGTAAGAATTGATATAGATAGTAACTTTTTCTGGTGGGTAGGTAAATGGGCATTGATAAAGCCGAACACTTTTGTTTTTTGGTTGAATTCTTCACTCGTTATGATTATTTAAAGCCAGAATTTCCCCTCGCACCCCAGCTCCAAAGCAATGCTAGAGCCCTGAATAGGCATCAGGAGAAACACATTTCAAGAGAGACACGGTGACGTCACAGCAGTTCCACGCTGAAAGAAATGCCTCCGTCGGTATGTGACGTCACACTACGGCAATGTAGTGTGACGTCATACCTCGCATAACTCCCATGTCCTTTGGCTGTTAACTCAGCCATTGTCACAACGCGACTGATACGAGGTCATATATACTGGGTCACAGTTTGAAGCCACCAATTCGGGTCACGCGCCGTGAAAATAGTGACCTTTGTTTGGTTTCGAAACGTGGCGACCCACTTTACCCCAGCAACATCATGTCGTACACTGATAACTGAATCATGTACTACACTGACCAATGAATACTGAATGTGCATAATTCACCAGTACCATGTATTGTCTTTAAGGCCACTTGGCACTTGCGTCACGAGGCGACAGCATGTCTCAATTCATTTCAACAGCAATGCTGCACTGCAGAACGCCAGGGCTGCAAAACGCTGCCTCGGCGACATAATAAGATATTCTATATCGCAGGCTTGGGAACAAACCAGATGAAACTAGCTCCATCTCCACCCAGGCGGATAAGTCGTACAAAACTGGCCTAAGCTACAGATGTGAAACCTGCGGCTATATGTTTCGACGCATGTAAATCCCACACAAATTTTCTGAATACAATCGGCGAAAGCCATCCATCCAATAAGCAGCTTAGACAATTTGTTGTCGAGACCAAGTTAATGTTGCTGAAGAATGTCTCTAATCTCGAGCACTTTTGTGTCGCTGCACCTTTTCCCAGGAGGGATAATAACGCCCAGCCTGCCGAGATTGCAGGGCATGTGTTTCGTACCGACCACACCTGCCACAATCGGATGCCGATGTGGTCATTTGAGTGGGCAACACCAGGGTATGGAACATCTGGAGTACACTCAGTTGCTGGGGAGCGGTCAGCGAGGAATACACGGATACACGGATACACGGATTCCATGCTGGCAACGTGTTCAGACCCTCCCTGAATGACGTGCTGTGACCGGATTGCGAATCAGGTGCCGAAGAAGTGATATATCGACTGCCACTCAATGCCACCGCCATTGTGACATCCATTCCGCCTTATTAAGAGGATGATTCTTAAGAAAGCAGAAACAACACAAATCATGAGCAGGATGTGGGAGAAAAGCAGAGAAGAAAGTTATATATATAGTATTTATTTATTATTTATTATATTGATTAGTATATATATATAAATTTATATTTATATATTATAACTTTCGTCTCTGCTTTTCTCCCACATCCTGATTCATTGATTAAATGTGTTGCTTCTGCTTATTAAGAAAATCATCCTTAATTGAATATATTATACTATATATATATATATTATATATATTATACTAGATATATATATATATTATTTAGAAAGCCAATCCTTGTTCTAATACATTTTAGTTAAGGGAAGTGATTAGACGAGGTTCATAGCAGTTTACGAACTAGTAAATGTTAAGAAGCAGCAGCAGCAGCAGCAGCAGCAGCAGCAGCAGAGGCAGAAGCAGTACCAGCACCATTAGAACCTCCGCACCGGCAGCATCACGCTCTGTGTGTTCAACACGCGGCACCTGGACGTCGAGTAACGGTGTCCACACGCGGGGCGACCTTCGACCAAGACGCCCGGTTCCCTCTGAGCGACTGAATCGCGCACGCCCGAGCTGCAAGACAACCATAAAAATGGCAAACTGTCGGAAAAAGCGACGCGTTAATAACTGTAGCACGCGGCAGAAGAAGAACTTCACGAAGACTTGCAGCAGCATGGTTACGACTGTTAAAAATTACTATGTTTTGAAAAAACTGCACAGGAAATAATCCATCAATAAAGCCTCTAATGCATTAAGTCCGAGGGTTTTCGAGAGGCAAATTGAAAAGCAAATGTACCATCGCAATTTAGCCATGCTGGAGGAGACACGTCGAAGACTAGATAGTGATAAACATTTTCGAGAAAGATTAATCTCCAAGCGCTTCACACGCCGCGGTGTTTCCTTTGATCTTTGTATAACACTATGCCGCCAATCGTCTTTAAATTGTAGGGGCGCGGCTAAGAACAGTAATATTAAAACAAGAAATAACTTACATTACTAGAACTGGTCACGTCTTGTAATATCACTTCAATGCATTTCTCCATTCATAGCTACATTCTCCACAAAATTCCCTGAGACAGTCACTGGCATGCACCATAGAACTCTGGAATGTTCTCATCCTTGCCAAAGCAAATAATACACATTTAGCTTCGTAACGGCAAAATTTGCGGTTTCAAGTCATTGATTCTATCCGTTTGTTCATCCCATCATGTTCCATGTCAGACATATTTGTATCAATAAATACAATTTCCGCATTGCTGCATGTCTGTTCTTAAATAAACCACCTTTACAATTTACTTTCACTCTTGAACCAGCACATGCCTGTCGCATTATTTTCGTCCCCAAACATTATTTGTTTGTTTGTAAGATGTATTCATATCGTACATAATCATGGAGAAATTACAATCCAGCAATTCGTGCAAAAGTGGCGATGCACTTAAGTCTTGGCACCGCTTGCTATTAGGAGACAAGCAGGCTTGCCATTAGGATACATTAGGAGACATATTAGGAGACAAGCAGCTTGCCATTAGGAGACATTAGGAGACATATTAGGAGACAAGCAGCTTGCCATTAGGAGACATTATGATAAAAGCAGGAGCAGTAGTGTGAGAGCACCTCGATCGTCAACCCGAAGAGAACCGGTGCCGCATTCCGGAGACGCCCACGCCACCTCAACACCGCAGGACCGCCATGTTTTGCGGCCTCCGCAAAACCGCCAGACTAACACAAATACCCGGCCGGAAACTCTCCCACACTCAGTGCTAATCGAATCAGTGGTGGCGACCTCTGGAGAATGCTGGCCTTGATCCCGTTATCGCTCCGTCAACATCGTCTCCAACTTTATATTGAGGAAGAGAAGAACATGACGTCATACCAGCTTGATACAGTCAATTGGTGATACGATTGAGACAAATTGATATAAGAAGCAATAGGAAGGTAATATATTCAACCATAGTTATGTTGCGAACCCCAAAGTCTATTGAGAAATACACATTCGAAAATTATCGGAAGAAAACATGTGGGCTGTACGAAATTATTGAAATGTGTGAGCACGTACTGTGGCAGTCGAAAACCTTGAAGTCACCAAGCAGGCGTAACACAGGTACAACAAAAGAAGCTGTCACTAACTGGCTGGGACATGGACAATACACTGATGCATTAGATAGCATTGAGCGTGGCTTTCCAATGTAATAATAATAATGCCACTCTCGCTGTGCAGACAGCAGAGATCTCAACCAGCATCTTCACCACCACCAGCAAATGCATGGAAGGCCAATGCAGCATACCTCCAGGGAACTTTGCAACTTCTCGAAACATATACAGTTTTACCGCGAAAAATATCACGTAAATACGTTAAAATAATCAATCGAAATGTTCCCGGATTCCTTAGCAACTTCCTCGTCATCATCCTCAAATCTGATGGTCCCGTAACCACTGCCGCATCCGGACTGAAAGAGAAAGCGCCACTGTGTCCGATCAATGCACCCTCAGATGAGCGAACGTGGCAGACCTTGGCAGTGCTAATGCACGTGCGGGGCGACAGGTTTTCCACCCGGTTTTCGCGCACAAAAAGTGGCGGGGCGCGGCGAAAATAATCGATCACGGGCCTTGGATCACGCCACGATGCGCTCCAGCAGAACTAGGAATCCGGATGTGCCGTCAGGGTAAAGATAGAGGTGAAGTAAATATAAACAACTGAAAAGTGGGGAATTGAGGTACCCTATTGAGTATTGCAGTGCTTATTTTAACATGTTAACTGGGGGATTGGTCCCCCACTGGCAGGGGTGGAACTTTATATCTCTTGGGGAGGGCCCGAGCCCCCCACCCCAATGATTTCAAATTAAAACATTAGGCCTATGGCGTTGCATGGTAAGAACTGAGTTAAAATATATCAAATTAACATCAGGGCCCCCGAGCGATTTCATAAAGTTCCGCTTGTGCCCACAGGGCCTTGACTTCCTTCCCCCCCCCCCAGGGGACGCAAAAATCGCCCCGCAGTGAACGGTAAGAATATGCGTTGAACTGTCCCGACGACCCAACGCCACCCTTCCCCGGTCAACATTTCGCTAACGAAACGGAGCGAAATTGTTGCCCCCAAACTCGAAGCCTGGATCCGCCAGTGGAAGTCCCCCCGCAGAGAAAATTCCTTAGAGAAGGCCTTGGAGTATTGTTGCTATGAAAAGCAGCATATTGGAGTAATTCAATTCCTAATGTGAGTCAAAAGTGTATTTCGGAAAAATAATATAAGTAATGCAAAACAAAAGTAACCAAAGAAATAGAACCAAGGAAAACTGCACTACTTCCAAGAAGTGCCTGATCTCGAAAAGGCGCTTCTACTCAGTAGAAATATCAACAATTGGTGAACAATGCGCACCAAGCTTCAACGTTTCCATTTTTCACTTATTAAAGGGACACTGTGTGAACACTGACCAGCCACCTATCAACACATTTTTAATCTCAAGAAATATCTATGGGCGATTTTTAATTGGAAATCGGTTCTCAATTGACAAATATATTTATTTACAACATATCCACCAGAGTGAATTTGCCCATTGGCATTGAGTGAAATTCATTAGTTAGTACTGCTTATGCTTCTATTGCGGAAAATATTGCAGCTATACCGGTTCGGACTACCCATCAACAGTTTGGCCTTTTGAAGACCCATTGTTTGCATTATTTTCAAATTTAAATCCAAGGAAAACTGACAAAGAATACTAACATTCATTTCAAAATTGATCAAGTCGATACCTTTCGGTGGCGGACGCAAGGTAACTCAAATACTGGGCGGACGGTTCAAAAAAGCGAAAACGAAGTGCGGTGAAAATCACAGCGGAGAAACTACTTATGACGTATGCGAAACGTCACGAAATTTGTCATTTTAAAATATGCCTAAATATGCCCAACGGTTTTTGCGTTGAAACTCAGCAACTAAGGTCGCTTTTGGAAGGACAAATTCCAGATTTAGAGGTTTCTCAGTACACCCGACAATCTGGCTATCTCAGTTAAAAACTAATGTTGAAAGGTGCTATATTCCCTGTAAACGTAGTTAAACCACATAAAACTTGCAAACACATAGATGATTCAACATGTGCGCAATATGTACCTATATGGGACATGACATATGCCTCATGAGTCATGATGTGGCGTGACGTTTGAGATGCTTGTGATGGTTATGTGAAGGGTGGACCACTCTAACGCTTCAGAGTTTGTGTCCGGAATGAAGAATACCTATCTTGCAATCGAACATGCACTTAGGGCCTTGAGACATCATGTAGCATATTGCCGCTTTCTTCACATGTTGCCAGGCATCTGGCATGTCAAAAATGCTATACAAATCTGTCAGATATTGTTATATCAATGTATTCAAACGAAGCCGCCACAAACCAGGAAACGGGAAAAGCTGCTATGGAAAAATGGGAAAAGTGATACAGGTTACAAGAAGTTGTGCAAACAAAAATACATTTCAAAAGCCTTTCAACTATCGATTTCTTGAACTATCTCCTAGATGACTTTGAAACACGAATACCGCGACCCTTGGATGAATAGGTAACCACCTTTAGCGAAATATTCTTCGTGATATGAAAATGTAAAAAATGCCTTGTTTATATATGCAGCCAGCACGGAGAGCAGTGGTACTAATCAGTGCTAATGCATAAGGACTCCACAGCATCACTGGCGAATCCAGCAGGGGGAGGGGGAGAGTAGGGGGCAAATCCTCCCCCCCCCAAAAAAACGCCTGATATCGGCGCAAATTTAAACACTTCCTGATGTAGAAGGAATCTACGCAACTTTGACTAAGGAAATATATTGTAAAACATCTAGCAATGCATAAGGGAGCGAAATCCGATGATTTTGTATTTGTATTTTGTGAAACTTTTTGGGGTGATGCACTCCATGGCACCGCCAGATGCCGTTCTAGATCCGCCAGTGCACAGCATAAAGCTTGGTGCAGTCTGACGACCGAGAACCTGACGCCCAAACGGCACCGATACCGCGAATACCGATACCGCAAATACCGGATTCCGCCTGAAATGTGTGGGCGAACACAGAAGTCGTGTACTCACTTTTCATACCTCAAGCACTAATCTGCGAGAGAAGAGATATATAGCAGCTGCTGCAGCAGAAATGAGTCTCTCCCCAGCAACGGTGAGTGCGCTCTTAAGCACGCAGGTGCACAACTGACTCTCGGTAGAAAAGGCACACGGAATATGGTACTTTTTAATGTCACTGGAAATTGTACACATTGAAGGTCAGCACGGGGGTTCCTGAAAACGCCCACGTTGGATCATGCACCAGTGATGAAACTGCAAAGATGACTTGCACGTCCCATTCTCAATACAAGAGATCTGGACGTCGTACAAACGAACACTGCAATTTCCGCAATTTCCTGAAACTCAAAGCGTGTCTTTCAAAATGGAAAACATCAAAAACGCAGCGTGCTCAAGCGAATCAATGTTGGTTTAATCAGTGGGCTGAAAAATATACAATCCAATATCACGTCATGTCGTCATGCGATACGAAAGCCGCATTATATAAGTCAACAGCAATGGAGGTATTGCACCCTGACAATGGCAGCAATGAGTTCACGCCATTTTTGACGATTTTCGTATATTGTAGTCACGCGCCTGTAACTGACCTCAGAGTCCAGGGTCCGGGTCTTAGATTACCAGATAAGTCCAAAGAGCTCCGCAGCTTAGCTGTCAACCACCGACTTTGTGAAACAGCACGCAATATCCGTACCAACACCATCTGGCGAAAAAACGCTAAAAATGGGCTATATGATGTGGGACATTACTGAAAGTGTAACATAACCTATCCCTATTCACGTCATCAATGGACGAAATCATGGTCATCCGGAACACGATAGTCTATACGCAGATGATTTTCCGGATTTCGGAGAATGTGTCATATATACGACACGTTCCAAACAATGGAGATTGGAGGCTACCTGTCATTGACTGGGGTCTGATTTGAACACCATTGACTGTGGGAGGCGTTAAACGCCCCCAGGTTATCTTCCGAACCGCTGATCGCAGCGAGACGCGCAAGGCGGCATTCGAAAGCACTCAAGAAGGAAAATAAAAAGCATGCTCGAAAAAGTCAAATTTAGGTCAGGTCAAAGGTAAAAAACGAGGTATTTTAGTATATGAGTCATACTTTACATCCAAAGGCTTTGATTGCAACCATAATCACCTAAAGTGTTCTCAAAGGTATGATACACATCCCACATGACCTAAAGTGAGATTGTTGGCAAATCAAGGTCAAGGGCCAGGTCACAAAAGGGTCACTATACAACAAAATATCTACGAAGGTGATTGCAACACATGTTTTGTAGATCATTTAACGTGTAGAAATCGATCGTGATACTCATTTTACCACCTGCAAATGAAGCTTTTCTGAAGCTAAGGTCAAAGTAAGGTCACAAATTGTCAGAATTTGAAATGTAAAAATATCAGTCAAAAAGCATGTTTCTAGACAAGTTTTGTCTAAAATACAGTGCATGACAGTGCACAGTCTATATCTTGTCAATAAAAGACAAGAAAAAATTATTAAAAAATATGACGTCATGAGTAGCCAGTACTTAAGATGCAATCACTCAGTCAAAAATAATACCATTTTGAAATTTGGCATGGTTGTTTTTTATATATGGTTCTCTGACATGAATCTTTTTTTCAATATCTTGGATAATTTTGATTCTGTGGTCATTTTTCTCAAAAAATGTTTTTGGAAATTTTAGGGGTCAAAAACCAAAAATTCCCCAATCCGAGATTACCATTTAGTAGCCCTTGTCATGTTTAATATTGACATGTTTTAATATTGCATTTTTCTTAATTTATGGCCTTTTACGGTCTGTTACAGTTTAGCTGATTTGTGTCAAAATCATATATAGTGACGGCACTAAATTCGCTATGTCTCAAAAACATAATGACACAATTTGTTTACTTTTCACAGAAGACGTAAAATTAATGTACAAGAAGGTAACCGAAGTTTCCGTCAATAGCTTCTATCGTTTTTTAGTATTACGAAAATTCGTCAGGGGGCATTAAACGCCAGTCAATGCCGGGTTGAGCTGATGATTGCCTATATATATATTATATAGTGCAACAGGGTGAAGCTTACTATGTAAGAAACATGTTAACATAAGTGAAAGAAAATTGTCCTTGCTTTTTTCTCACAGTGTTAACCCGCGCAACTTTGGCAGGGGGTTCAGCTCGCCGAACACGAACTGTGATGGGGGGGTATGATTTCCAACAACGCGCAAAAACGACTAGGTAGCTGGTAACAGGTTCCAAAAGTTGCACAACAAGCCTCGTTGTTCCCTTACAATGTTTGAAAGACATTTTGGAGACTCGTTAACTACCTCCACATATATCTAACTAAAGTAATTACAACAACACAATGATTATTAATAATATTTTGTGTCAGTTTAAGAATAAGCATTCAATATAATGAATGACTGAGCTAATTTCGAACAAAACCAAGTTTTGTAGAAAAAAGTATCCTGGCTTATTTTAGAAGAAAAAAAATAGTAATCGTGGCACATGAGAGGCTGTTGAATACGATGGTATAGGCTAAGCTTCCAATTCAATAGTGTATTATAGACGATTCAGCGTATCACTTTGTGACTTCTGTGAGCAGACTATCCATCTGTATTGCAATTTAACCTTTAGAACGGTAGTACAGTCGTTGTGAGACATCGACTTATTACTGTAACATAAATCAATAACACGGCGATATGAGTCTGAAAAAGAAACACTGAGGTGATGAGGTCAGTATTCAAGTATCCAACATTTTGATTTTGTCAACATGTTCTGATTTCACTATCACCATCATTCGCGAAAGAGTTCAATACGTGCTTTGCAAGGATGCTACAGACACAAGCTCAGACTATGCAAGTCCGATGACATTTAGCACGACCATTTCCGCCGGAGAGTCCCAACGATCAACAGATGTCCCAGCCGCTCGTAAGAACAGCATCACAAATAAAAAGGTGTTGTGATAAACATCAACTGGTGTGAGCTGTTCCCGTGATATTTATTGCATTCACTGCTCCGTATAAATGTCAAACATAAGACGAGTGATATCATACAAATGCCGCTGCCATGTTCTCCCAGAGCACGTTCAAACACCGGAAATTGGTATCCCTTAGATACAATGAATGGATACTATAAGTAAAGTCTGCCCAAAACAGCCCACATTTTTTATTAAAACTAACTTCACACTATATTTGAGTTGAGATAGCCATTTTCCGTACTTGGCATTGCAATTATGTATGGTATAAGTTAAAACAACCACCAAGGTCAAATCACAAAGAAATTTGAGTTAGGTTTTGACATCTGCAAAATCGGGGTTCCCAGTGTATTTGAACAGGGACCCTGAGCCGATGTCGTAGTCTCTCTTGACTAAATGTTTGTTATAGCCGACTTTTTTACCTTTGGCCATACATTAGCCAATAGCCATACACTAGTCATACATATGGCAGCGTGTAGGTTTTCTATATTTCCCAAAATTCCTTCATATGACGTCATAAACCCATTTTTGTGTGAAATCAAGCACTGTTTGTGAGAAACAAATGTCACAATCGTGTTCGGCAGCAGTTACTTCATATTAAGCACCAGAAGCAGCGTACATTTGAGAACGTTTGGGAAGGTGGCAGTGTCCCTTTAACTTCCATATCAATTGCAAAACACCTTCACTAACTTCGAATCTCGTCCTATTTTTCAGCGGCATCTGCGGGACTAAGACTGACACAAAAACCTAACAAAAGCAAATATGATCCCGGCGTGAGCCTGGGTGACAACCCAACCAACCATCTCGCCTTTAACGGCAGGCTTATGACAGCCTTTAGACATGACGAGAGCTTACGATAACCAGCGGAGCCAGACTGATGCGGCCGATACGCAGCTGGAAACTCCTCCCGGAAGATGAGGATCGCTTCCGGCAGCAGTCTCGTGCTGTGTCGGACCGTGCCGGTGGTCATCTCCCCGGATCCTGCTGATCTCACCGTTCTGCACGGAGGTGCCGCCCAGGGAGCGACACTAGCACCTCCCACGTAAACCGACTTTCCCCGGCTGCAGTCCGGCCACATGGCTGGTGCCGCCCGACAGAGGAAAACACAACGAAGGCTTAGCTAACTGCTAAGTATCGCGAAAACTGTCGAATTATGCATGTCAAAACAACCAACTGGATGCATGCATTAACCGAAAATCTCTGAACACCGTAGGTCTCGAAGCTCCGGTCAAATCGAGTCATTCAGTGTGCTTGTTTCAGACATGACAAGTGATGACATGATGACGACAGACATGACAAATGATGGATGACCGGGATCATAGCTGTGTGTCCATGTTGGGCTCATTGGCGGGAACGCGCTGAGCCGCACGAGACCGAAAAATAACGAACCGCCAAAAATGAGTGCGGTAGATCGAATTCCAATGCCACTAACGCGGCCTCTGTCATACACTTCAGGTGATCGTGAATCCCAGAATGTTTTTAACACTATTTTGATGGACATGATGCCTAACGATGGCATCGGCCAACAACAAAGGCTGATGAAGGTGCTAGTCGAAAGCTTCTCATCTTTTTTGTCTTATTCTTTACTAAATCCTATTTTTCAGCACTATGAGAGTTAGGCTACAAATAATTACGGGTTACAATTAATCGGCGCCCTAAAAGCCATTCTTCCCAACTTTTTCCCCTCATTTCATCTTTTTGCCCTTTCTCGAGCCTAAAATAACCACATTCACGTAACTTCGTCTATTACAATCCAACATTACAATCCAATAGGGTCACTATCTCACTTGAGATTTACACCACACATTCTCAATTTAACCCCTATCCTGGTGTAGCGTACGGTAATAATACAAGAACTCCATCCACCTGAGATACGCAAATATTACCTGCAATAATCTTGAAAACGGTAACAATAACCGACATAAAAGTTTCAGTATCTTTATACCAGCATTCAATTGACGTCTTCCAAGAGAAAAGATAGTTGGGAGAAAAATTATGAAGTTGGGAGAATAATGACGTTTCTGATGACGTCATGTCACCCCATTTTTGGATCTGACATAACGATAATACCTTCTTAATGGCATCGTAAAAACATAGCTTTAAAGCAAATGCAAACGCAACAACTGTAATAAAGAGGAAAATTTAATTCTCTACATAAATGAGGCAAATATTCGAGGATTCCAAATTTGGGTTTTGACCCCCAAAATTCAAAAAAACCTTAATTTTTCAGAAATTCCAAAAAATTGAAAATTATAAGTTACTGCATAAAAAACCGGAATAATATTTGCGAACCAAGTTAATGAATACCCAGACCAAATTTCAAAAGTAATAGCTCATTTTTTCAGTTGATCTGATGTTTTCTCCAAGTTATAAATAGTAAATGACGTCATTTTTCAAAATATACGTTTTTCTTGGGAGTTTTTTGACACTGAACAGATATATATAATGTCTTTTTGTGTTTATGAGACAAAACTGAACCTAAGAAACTTTGACATGTAGTTATATAATCATAATATTCCAGTTTATCAGTTTGTGACCTTAATGGACCCTGATCTGAGATCCTTTGACGTGGTGTTCAGTTGCAAAACTGCACCTGTATTTTATCGATTCTTACTAAAATAGCCCCCTATAACATCGTGTCACAAGAGCTTTAATTTGCCACTCTTCCGTGACAGTCGACCATTTTGTGAGCCTGACCTTGACCTTTGCATTTTGCATGCAAATTCACTTTTACTTATGCAATATGATGTATTTACATCTCTTGAGAGGCGGCTTTACTGTGCATTGACAGTCTATAATCAAAGGATTAATTGAAAGTATGAGCCATTAACTCAAATGTAAACGTCGAACTGTGTCCATAATGACGTTAGCCGGTGGACCGGTTACAAGTTGTGGACCTAACTTGAAAAGAACTTGCGGGTATGGCGATTCGATTCGTTTCATTGAGAGCTTTTCGATCGCCGGCCTTGCGCTATCTCGCTGCGTCATTGGTATTTGCGAAGATAAGAGGTAGGGGAATCACTTTACCCCCATCTACGCGGCGCTCGGACCGAGAGACCCCTACGTCCGCGCGGGTTAACCCCTCGCCTGGGTGGGCGGCGGGATCATTTAGACCACACCCCCTGAGGTTTTTCTCGGAGGATAGGACGAATGAAAACGACGGCGCCGCAGCGCCGCCAACGATTTTCCCCACAGCTGTTCTGAACATCCAATTGCCACACACTTTGTTAAAAACTCAAGGTCTCTGAGGTCAGGTCACCAGTCACTTTAAAGTGACTCTGTATGCCTTCCAAATGTTTGGTGATCGTGCCAGAAGCGTCACATTTGGTTTCGCGTTCCACAAGATTTGAAACTTCAGGATTGTATAAGATTATAAGTAACCTACAACTTGTATTCTCGCATTTTTGATCGAGGTCACTACTAGGTCAGGGTCAACTTTTCTGACCCTCCCCATATAGGGTGCAATGGGATGAAGACGCGAAAGGGTCTGTCGCAAGTTCGAGGAGAGAGATATAGCCAGGCAGAGGATTAGCGTACTTGCTGGGTGTTCAGGAGATCGAGGTTCTCTTGGCCTCGTTCTGAGAATCAATCGTCAGTGTTGAAGCTCAGCGTGATCTCTACAAGCGTCATTTGAGGTCATACTGAGATCATCAGTACAATGAAATTGTGCGAATAACTGGTTGGTGAAATAGAAAAAGAGAAATACTGCGGACGAGCGGTTGAACCAGTGTATGTCTCGTATGGCAGCAATCGACCCGCTATGCAAAATGAACTACCCATCACCAATGACCTATGAAACTGAGGTCAAATTATTGTAAAAGTGAACGCGGTGTGAGGAGAGGGTGCGACCAATGTATATGTTTCAAAGCAGGCCTTGACGAACAAAAACATGGTGATTAATAATTTCATTGCTCAGTCGGGATTGGAGTTGGAGTAAAAGGTTAGTTGCAGGGATAAATCAAGGTTCTACAAAACTGCATTTTGACACATGGATGAATCTCTCCGGAAGCCCTAACGATTGATATTCGAGAGCTTCATAATTGTTGAAGGACACTGCTGGCGGATGATCGCAAATCTTAGAGTATAAGCTTCACGAATTGTTATTTTAGGTTACTGTTTGTATCCTAGCTAATATAGTTCTACATGAGTATTACGGGGTTTGGTTCGAAGCGAAGTAAAAAAAAAAAAAATGTGAAATTTGACCTGTTGAATCGACCTCTGTGACATCAAAATATTTGCCATACTAAAACGTCTGTGTAACTTCGAATGTACACGTTGAGAGACTTTCAAACCGTTATTTCGCATCTTTCTATCTCTTCCGTTTTCGAGTTATGATCCGGGGGTCATTTTTTGCCCCCCCCCACCATGGCGAAGTTGTCTCGGAGGCCCACCCGGGCGCGGGTTAAGAACCCTCATTTCTCGCTTACAAACACTCATTTCACAACTTTCATCGTGTATAAGCAATGCAAGGGCTTAACGGTGCAGCTGGTTTGATGACGTCACTGGTGCATGATAAAATATTCGTCCGCAATTCTTCGTCCACGAATCTCGTCTGGAACCTTCTGCATGGATCCTAATCAAACCTTACCTAACCTTTATAACATATCGCTGCTGATGGAGATTCGAACCTTACTCTGGGTGGAGTTTGGTTCAACTAAACTTTGCCATGAGACACCAGTGATGTCATCAATGCTCGATGCTCGTAACGCTATACTACAACTACAACAAGTTGGAAATGAGGGCAAAAAATTTAGAGCCGAGGTGAAAAAGTTGCTTTTCTTCTTTGAATAAGTTGTTACTGAGGGAATTTAAGTTGTAAATGAGTGATAAAAAGGTGGCGAAAGTATTATTCCCCAATTATTACTATTATTATCGGAATTCCAGTTCATTTGAAGGGCAAGTTCAATGGCACTCGTGCGAAGATTTCAGCGCGCTGATCTGAGCATGCCAAAAGGTAGACTGAATCAACCAGTTGAAGTCATTGGCTGAAGCGAGCATATTCTATCTGCGACTTAAAAACTGCAAGTGCTCATTCGACATTGATCAAGCGAATTTCACGTGAGAAGAAAACGTACCTAATTAAAATAAGTGTTGGACACGTACAGCGTAAACGACACTAAGGTCTGCTCTAATGAAATACAATTACACGCATCTAATAAGACAAATAACAACAAACCACCCAATTATCCCAAAAAGGGACATACGGAACAAACAAAACTTACGACGCCGTATTTTTGCGCAGATGCAATCTGGTATTCCTCGGGGCAAAGCAAAGTCCAAACCCGTCCCATCGCCACCACTGACTATGGACTCCAGTGGCACCATTGTCAGCATCCTGTGGTACTTCCACATCACGCTAACGGACAACAACGGCAGGGAAGTCTGCACCTGACCTGGTCAACCACAATAACACAACACAAATTAACGCCACATGATTCTTTGACAGGGTACATTGCGATTTTACTTGCACTGCTGTCCTCGATAGCATCAACAATAGGATTAGTTGCACAAAACTGTGCATAAAATTTGGGAACTGTACCCGATCTAAGCTGCCGCGAGTACCTCACGAGATAAGGTTGTCATTTATTTCGGCCTGCATTCACCACAAAAATGTCCCAACCAGCGCTCTGCAAAACAAATCACGAACATAACAATAATCATGACAAAACAGGGCAGAATGCAGAAAAAAATACTGAAGAGGAATATTGTTTCAAATAGTATTTGAGGTTACTTGTTAGGAGCGTCATCATTAGATCATCTTCGATAGAAATCACATCCACTTCAAACTCATCCTCATAATACTCTAGGAACCAGTGGTGCCACATATTTCAATAATCAATTTAGCCAAAAACCCGCGTAAATGTAAAAAATAACGGTACGTCCTGTCTGGAGCAACCTTACCAACATATATCAGGATTTAGTCACACAACCGCCTGCTGGTCCTAGTCTCGTCAACAAAAAAACATCGGAAATTCCTAAGCTTTTGAAAAAGTACATACAAAGTTATGCACGTTTGCACGTTGGACAAAGTACTGGGTTTAGCGCCAGTGCCACGAGCAAATGTCATCGCAACGAATCGATTGCTTCGACGTCTAACGAAGTAACAACAGATCGCCACGGGTTGACCATCCGGACCTTCAACACGCCGCCGGACCAACACCAAGACCTTCAAAACACCACCACCGGACCGCCATCCAGGCCTTGGGCACACCACCGGACTGCCATCCAGGCCTTGGGACCACCCCCACCGGACCGCCATCCAGGCCTTGAGACCACCACCACCGGACCGCCATCCAGACCTTGGGCACACCACCACCGGACCGCCATCCAGGCCTTGGGCCCACCACCACCGGACCGCCATCCAGACCTTGGGCCCACCACCACCGGACTGCCATCCAGACCTTCAACACACCACCGGACCGCCATCCAGACCTTGGGCCCACCACCACCGGACCGCCATCCAGGCCTTGGGCCCACCACCACCGGACCGCCATCCAGGCCTTGGGCACACCACCACCGGACCGCCATCCAGGCCTTGAGACCACCACCACCGGACCGACCGCCGTGTCGGCTCCAGACCGGCTGTATCCGGTGTCCCCCCGGAAGTGGCCGGGTCCGGTGCCGCGCCTTTGTGCGCGTGCCACCGACCAAAAACACACACACACACACACTCGTCCTCCCAGATTAGGTGCACATACCGCACACCCCAGTACACGTACAGGTACACACAGGTACACGGAGAGGAAACGCGCACCCGACCGACCGCTGCACAGAGTGGAAGAGGACATTAGCCCAGAAGTAGTTTACAAAAAGGTGACATGATTTCTGAATTGGAACGCGTTAGCTTTTTTGCATTGTCACCTGTCGCTTGGTTTTCAATAAGCATTTGCCTGGCAAATGGCCTATCCCAACGCATATTTGGAAATGTCGAATACAAAATTAGGACCGGTGATACTTAGTCAGTCAAAAATATTTATATTGCTGTGAAATCCCATTTGGGGATCGTCCATACTCAATTCCCCAATACATATTACAGTTTTGGAATATATAAAAAAATGATTTTGTGAAAAACAAGTTTTGATCATTTCCGAAAAAATCAAAACTGTCAAAACATATAAAAACGGAATATATATTGAGAAAAAAAGTATGAACAATGCCCAAACCGAACATCGAAACAATACCTACATTTTTGACTGACATATGGTTCCCAAGAATGAAAGGTCTGTATTTTGTATTCGACATTTCCACAGAACAGAAGCCATCCCGCCGTGACAACTGACAACACACGAACTCCCATGAAGGGTGCCGCGTCCACTGCGCACGCCTCTGTCGCTCCTGACAGCAGCTGTGTTCCCAATCACGCGCCATGACCCCGATCTGCGAGTGACCTCGTCAAAGGCAGCTGTGTCGAGCCCCAGAGAGTGACCCCGGCAGCGGCAGCTGCGGCCAGCATGTGGCCCGCTCTGCCGCCGCCCAATTGTCACCCATCAGGGTGCAGTAATGTCCAGGGCGCACGCGCGTCGCGGTCACCTCTCACCGCCCCGTCACCTGGTCACCGCGTCACCTGGTCACCGCATCACCTGTCACCGCGTCACCTGTCAACTCCGTCACCTGTCAACCAGCCGCCAACCCAGTCAGCCACCCTGTCCGCAGCTGCCCACACCAATTACCAGTGGCCAGCCCGGAACGGATCTCCGCTAAAATAAGAGTGTGGGCAAGGCCAATAATGTCTGGCAAAATGTAAACAGCTTGTCGGATTTCGCTTTCGTTTGCATTAAGGCCTGACTGAAAGCAATCATTCTTAGAAAACGAAACTGAATATTGCAAAAAAATGTGTTGATTTGAGGCAACGTCAGTCATGTTTGATGGTCATGACCCCAATGGTTCCTCCGGACCTGTCCCTGCACTGGAAGTGGACAGTGCACAGAGCGAAGGTTCGCTCTGTCTGCCACAAACCATACCGGCCGGGCGGTACAATACAATACAATACAACACAAATACAATACAGTACAGATACAATACCAGCTGCAGACACACATCTGCAGCTCCAGCTACATCACAGCTAGCTAGCTTACATCACAGCTGCGTACGAGCGGCCCGCTGGTCCATTCGACCCGTAATCCTGCAGACCCAATCTGCCACCAGACACATTGCCATTTCCAGTCCAAGGTCGCAGCGAGGCTGGAATGCGCGCGCCACGTGCCGCGCGCACACAGACCACACGTCCGGTGTGGAGCAGGTCACCTGCCGTGTGATGGCCCGCAGTGCAGACATGACATGATGCCGCCGGAGCGGCAGCTGCTGTCGTCACTGAGCATCGCCAGCTGCCACAGCTGCCACAGCTGCCACAGCTGTCGATGATGCCGGCTGCAGCGACAATGAGCTGCGAGCCGTGGGAAATTCACGGCCACCATAGCCAGACATAAAACACGGAATATGGCCTATGGCAGCCTATGGAACATCGTGGTACACATGGCAGGGTGGCAGGTGGTAGGACATGCCGCACAATCGCGAAAGGTATGAGTTGAAGACATTTTGAGCATCTATGCCCCTCAGATTGCTCGGAAGCTCTCATACAACTTCGTTTCAGGAGGGAAACACATACATGCTTGGAGAATTGTGCAGCTGGTGTAAGCAGGGTCTCATCCGTCGACGGAAATGAGCGGGATCGAAATACTCCGGAAGCGGCGGATGTGCCTCCAGCGGACCGACCCGGCATACCACGTCACCAGATTAGTGACGTCACCAGATTAGTGACGTCACTAGTGACATTACCAACTCAGTGACGGGGCGCCTCCTCAGCAGGCGGCCGGTCGAGCCGAGGCCTCCTACCTCTGATGATTGATCCATTTGCATCCATCTCCCACGTCCAGCCCCCGACAAATCATAGCCTGCCTGGCATGGCGTAGCATGCATGCATGGCATTGCATGGCATTGGCATGGCATTGGCATGGAGCATGGCATGGCAGGCATGGCATTGGCGATGGGCATGAGCCCGCGGCAACGGGGTCTGCGGTTTGCGGCGCGCTCGAATCAGACTCGAAATCGCGGTCGAATCGCGGCCGAAATCGCGGTCGAATCGCAGTCTGTCGCGTTGTGTGACCGGAAACGGGCCGCCTGCATCTGCAGAGAAAGCGGCAGCTCGCCCCCAGCTGGGCCGGAATCCGCGAGCCGGACCGGGGACACACCTCATCGGGGCTGATCCCTGCCGTCAGCTGATGCCGCATGGCAAACTCAATCCCTCAACTGTCGAGATAAGCTGAACGGGAGTTTACTCGTTCTGGTATATGCATTCACTCCGTCATTTTGCATTCATGAATCATGAATCAGTATAAGGAGTTGGTTGATGTTGTTTGCATGGGGAAGGAAAGCATGGGAGCGGGGGAATTCGAACTCGTGATTCGTCGGTCCCAGGAAAACACCGGCACCCAACCCCACATGCCGACAATCGCAACTCAGGCAGACTCATCTACAATCTACATGGGTGGAGTTTCCTGTTTAGTTGGTACGGCCACTAGCCCATGCATTTGTTGCATGTCCCGTCCCACAAACTTGCGTCAGGTTTGGAGATATTCGAACGTGAGCTAGAAACACTTTTAGCAAATGATCCCGCAATGCGATATTCCACCAACACTTAACAAACTCCACTTACCCACACAACCGATATCATTTGTCCTTAAAAAGCTCCGCTCGAGCCCTTCCGAACTCCCCCACGCCATGAAGAGGACCAGTGCGTCTCTCTGTAATCCTCTCGCTGAGGAGCGCGGTGATTCCCGGGGCAGTGCAGGCGGTGACGGTGACGCCGGTCCCGTCCTTTGCAACCGTTGAGTCGATCAGTCACCAGTCATTTCGTCAGTCGTCGGATCCGCTCTCGCCCTTCACCGTCGGCGGCACGTGACGGTCGTTTGCGGCCAGTAGAGTGTGACCGTAACACGTCTGCGGTGCAGACCGTCTGCACCCGTGGCGCCCGTACCCACCCGTGGCACCCGTGGCGCCCGTGGTCTGTCGCTCCGTCTCAGTCACAATGATGCGGCGCCGCGGGACAGAAGGGGGGGGGGGGACTGACGAAGTCGTAAGCAGCGGGTGCTGAAAACGCTCGCCGAGGAACTGAGCTTCAGAACTCAGTTGAAGCTACAGAACGCTACATGATCGGTTCGGTTCGGCGCGATGCAACCATTTGCCGTGAATTGTCGGAGCTATGTGAATGTAGCTCCGACAATTATTGACAGCACGTGTACATGTCGGTGACATGTTACACATTTTGTTAATTTCGCGCACTTTGCTTTGTGTACGTTTTGGCAACACTCAATACATACCTTCAGTCCTACGCCGTTTTTTAATTGCACCACTGAAAACTAACTCATGGGACATGATATTCATACTCGGTTGATGACCGACAGCATTAAATAAATGCCTGCTTGATAAGTGTAATTTACCAATAATTATAATAGAGTCCATTGTGCAAGTCACCTTTCAGAAAGAAATAAAAACCATACAGCGCCCTTAAGCTCCCTCTAAGTTACCGTTTACAAATCCAGACATCATGCCCCAAGCTTACATGGTCATATGTAAGCAGCTCACTTTCTTGAAATGATACAATTCGAAAGATACCGTTAGAATAAGTGGGGTAATAATATGGATATTTTCTCAAATCAAGCCTCTCGGAAAATCTTTTTTGATTTTTTGTCAGCGGAACTAGTCATATGCTGAACAAATGCTACAAGTATGCAGCTACAACGAAGCAGTAAAACAATTATTGTATATCCTGATCGAAATCGCCCACAGCTTCAGAACAGCACAAAGGACCCGTATGCACCCCTAAATCTAATTTATGACCATTTAGATATACATTTCAAACTTGATGTCCCATCGGACAAATACGCCCTACCAATCAAAAGTCAACCTAGGTTTTCCTGTCGAAATAAATCAAATGTATTCGTCGCATGTGAACCTCCCTTTACGCAGCACCATAACCGATCTCGTGAACCGGGAGTTGGTTTTACCGTCTTCCTCGCGTCCCTTCCACGGAAACGCGCCTCTTCAACGCCGAAATCAATACCGCGGTCAGCGAACCACGATGTTCCGCCTCCCACACCGACAGCCACCAATCACGCTATGCCTGACTGGCACCGTTCTTCAATTACGCACTGGTTCCTGAGTTCTGTTCCTACCACTCGTTCTATCGAAGCCGCGGCTTCCGTGTTCCCAAAGCCGCATCGCGTATCGACTAGACGTGTCGACTCAAAGGCGGCGCCTGTAGGCGGAACCGGAGCCAACGATAACGGCACGGAAGCACGCGAGGAAACGCAAAGACACGGCCGACATCTGAGCAGAATTCGCTCATTATGCGGGTCCTGGTAGACAGCGAGGCATTTGGGATCGCCGCAGTAGCGGCGAAAGTCGTGACGAGCGTGACACGGTCACGAAGGCGTCGGTAAAGGTCGCCGATGCTGCGATGCCAGCCCGCGGGTTCCTCATGGAGCTGGGTCACGCTATTGTCGAGCCGGACAGGGCCCTGGCAAGGTCACGGGGTCACGCGGCCGGTCACGCGCCGGCAGCAGGGGTCATGGGTTACATAACAGTGGGACTGGCAGCTGGCTGCGCCTTGTCAAGTGGGGAAAGTGGACGGCACCTTGCCACATATTTGCGTGAGCTTCCAAAATCACCGTGGTGAATGTAATCGGCAA